>BQNB010131686.1:0-18744 GCA_026074375.1 Tanacetum coccineum | reverse complement strand
TAGAAGACCCTTTTCTACCTTGTCCCAAGTTATTTCTTCCAATAAACTTGGATATTTAGGATGTTTGAGTAAGGACATGGTGACTTTGCGATGGATCTCCCATAACTCACCATCAGAACTAAGGATTCCATCTCCTACGATCTCAAATATCTTACGAAATTCATCACCTTTAGGATAATTAGTGAAGTTTTTGCATAGAACATGTTGGAAGTTTAGAGGTTCAGCAGTGATTAACATGTTCATTTTAGCGAACCAAGGACCTTTCCACAAAAAAGTACCACCTGTTTGCATGAGAATTTCATTCGCGTAATCAAACACTCTGGTAGTTTTCAAGGATCCCTGGTATCATACCAAGAACAGGCCAGTTTGTAGGGATAATGGCTCTTTTGTTTAGATGTCTAAACATGATAATTAAAATTGACATGATAGTGAAGATTATAGAGAGAATGGTTGTGTGTTTGAGGAAATCCATGGGAAATAATGAAAATGAAAGATAATGAAATTAGTTTGTTTTTCTAGGAAGGTTTATGGTGTGCAAATGTGATATGCTTATTGTTCCTTAAGTAGACAGACACACAAATTTACTCCAATAAGAAGGTACATTTTAATCCACTTGACTCCCGGCAAAGATTTAATCAGCATATATTGGATGTCAAAAAAATAAAAAATGCGCATGGCTTTTTCTAACAAGTATTCCAAAGATAGTTTTAGGTGGTTACATTTAATAAACTTTAGGTGATTATAATTTAAGAAATCTAAAAGGTAAGTTGACATAGGTTTGAAAGCATTGCTTCAATGTTACGGGTAAGTATGTATAAGATGTTTCCTCTGTTTTTATTATTTGGAAAGGGTTACTCTTTTTACCCATACACGGGTTAACCGATGTGAGGTACTTACGCGATTGTTTCCGACCTTTTTTTCCATCCCTAAATGTCTACAGTGAGGCTTGAACCTTATAGCTCTTATGAAAACGTTTGATATGTTACCACTAAGTCATTTACCGGTGGTTGTGTTGCTTCAATATTGTTTTTGAAATATTAGATAAAGTAGGAAGGGTGGCTTCAATATTATTGTCGGAACATTAAATAAGAGACCCTCTATATATTCATTAGAGCATCAATCATGTTAAACCTTTAGAGTGAACGGAGCGGTGGTGTCATTCGTTGGTGCCAAATCGTTCTTAACAGCTCACGCCTTTATATATTTATTTATTTTAATTTTTTTTTTTAACTAGCCGTTTATGGCTGTTAGGGGGAGCACATTTTTGAATTTTTTTACCCCAAAAAATCCTATTTTTACTCCTTAAAAATCCTATAAATACCTTCTTATTATTTTATACTTCACACACACTTTCAATATATTTTATAAAACACACTTTTCTACTTCTCTTATTTTTCTCTAAAAAAATAAATCACAACCCAAATTGGATCTCCTATATGCTAAACGACCCAAACAACCAAATTCGGGGTCGTCTTCGAATCCGAACAACAATCCGGGCTCCTCCACTCAACCTTCATACAACCAAATGTCTTACTATCCCAATTTCCAAACCCCGTTTGCTAATCCCGAAGAACTTTCGTTATTTAATCAATGGAAAATGCAAAATCAATTTAGCCAATTTCAACAACATCACCAACAACAACAACAACCACCAAACCAAGCCACCGCTTCCCAGCCACAATCCGACCAACAATCCTTCCACTTAGTCGACGAAACCGAAGACGAGAATGAAGAGGAGCCGATCCTGACCCCGACGTCGAAGAAAACGAGGCGTGGCCCGCGTTTAAAGTCGAAGGCGATCAAAAATAAAGAAAAAGAAACACAAGTCGAATTCAAGAAACGAGCTCGAATAGTGTGGAGCCAAGACGAAGAGTTGATTTTGGCGGAAAGTTTCATTCAAATTTCCAAGGATCCAAAAACGGGTTGTGATCAACAAAAGGATACGTTTTGGTATCAAATCCTTGAGGTGTACAATGTCGAAGCCAAGAGACGCGGCTACATGGAGTGTACAAAGAACATGTTGACGGGAAAGTGGACTCGTATTGGTATCAAATCCTTGAGGTGTCCAATGTCGAGAAAAGCCAGAGACGCGGCTACATGGAGTGTCACAAATAACATGTGACGAAAAACAAAAAAATGGGAAAGTGTACTCCAACGATGCAAAAAGCGTTCAATAAGAAGTTTTAATAATTGGTGTCAGGGAAATGCTGCCACAAAATGGAGAGAACGATCAAGAATATTTGGATGACCAGGGTGGAGAATTTATTTTAACAACAAAACCCAACACGGTTTGTGATTTTAAACAAATGCACTAATAGTCTAAATTGGCTTATTTATTTTATTTTTATTGTTTTTTTTTTTTTTTTTTTTTTTTTTTTTGAATAGCCAAGCCACAAGGTGGAAAAAAAAACCAACCTAAAAAAAAAAAAACAAAAAAAGAAACCAAGCAAACAAAGACAAACAAAAAAACAGAAAAAAAAAAAAAAAAAAAAAAAAAACACAAAAAAAAACAAAAGCCCTTCCCCCCCCCCCCACACCCCCCCCGCCCCCACCTCCCCACCACCCCCCCCCCCACCCCCCCCCCCCCCCCCCCCCCCCGCCCCCCCCCGCCCCTCGGGCCCCCCCCCCTCCGCCCACCCCTCCGCCCTCCCCCCCCCCCCTCCCCCCCCCCCCCCCCCCCCCCCCCCCCCCCCCCCCTTCCCTGCCCCCCCCCCCCCCCCCCCCTCCCCCCCCCCCTCCCCCCCCCCCACCCCGCCCCCCCCCCCCCCCCCTCCTCCTGTACACGTGCCCCCCCACGTGGCCCCCTAGCCCTCCGCCTTTACCACGAATAAATAATACCATACTCACCCGATTTTCCCCTACCCGCGTTACACAAACAACACCCTGACGGAGGAACCCCCCTGCGGAAGCGCCTTTTATGGAAATGGTAATTAGTTGCCTGAGGGCCCCATGCCTCAAACGTTCCATGACTTAACCGACGTTAATCCACCCAGGGTTAACAAGGAAAACCCCCCCCACACCAACAAAATACCACGACATTATAGAGCAACCAAATACCCACGAACTTGATACATTACAAACCACCATCAGTGATCTAAAACTTCAACCAACCGAACTCGACCGCTCCGCCACATCTAGCTATATGCCACTCCGTAACTTTAACCACCTCATGAGACCAGATTCATATGAAATTAGACTCTTATGCCTTTCCGAAAACAAATGGCACACCTCTAACAGAGCTACGGTTAATTTTATATGAATTTTCTAAAAATTTATATACTACACTTTCCATAATCTGACTTGTTGTAGTAAAACTCATTTTTAACCCTTTAACATTCAGAATCATAAATATTTCCTTCTTAGAAATTGTAGTAGACACATATATTTTTCCAGAAACTTAGCCATGACTCAAACCAAGCTACAATCGATTTTATACTATTTTTCTAACATGACTCAAAATTCTAGAAAATTGTATCATGTGATCATTTATAAGCTATGTCAAACACTCTATATCACTTGCCAAACACTCTATATCACTTGAAAATCATAACTTGAAACTATGATTATTCCTTGAAATATCTTAGAATTATCGTAAACATGAAACTAATCATAAGACATAAATCCTCTAGTTCAACCTTTACCCATAAATCATCATAACATACTTATTAACGTGAATATATAAAATTTCTCAAATCGTCTAACGCATAATCTCATATCCACATACCTTGAATTCATTAAATAACCATGAAATCATGTGTAAAACACTTGTTAAACATGACCCATGCATCTACTAACTCGAATTCAAGGTTAAATACATAATTAAACATTTACCTTGAATTTGAGGAAATCATCCATGAATATTGATAATCTATTTGAAGAAACCCATGTTCTTGATTAACCTTTGATTCTTAATAAGAATTTGTGATATAATGAGAGATTATTCAAGGTAAATAAACATGATAACATCTCTTGCTCTTGTAAATGAGACCCGTCATTTGGGAGAGAATTACCTCCTTTTGTCATTTTTGTTATAAGCCCCAAAGGCAATTTGGCCTTTTCCACTAGCTTTGGTATTGTGTCACCTTAGGCCCTTGTGGTAAAATTGAGTTACAAGCCATGTCCTATCCTATTATCTTAGTATTTCATACTAAGTCCCGTTTAACCATATTTGTTAACTCCTTTAATATGAGAACTTTTATGTTCATTCTAATATAAAAATCGAGGTTGAAAAAATCGCAAATCGGTAGTCGGGCGGTCGACCTCCTTGTATCTTGTAATCGGTCTAGCGGATTAATCGGTGATTAATCGGATTGCCATTTTCGACAAGTTTTGGGTATTTCTGGCAAGTTTTGTGTATTTCCAGCAAGATTTTCCTTAAAAACCAACTTAAGTGATTAAAACATGTTTACGACGAGTTTTCGGTATTTCTAGCAAGATTTGCATGTTTCTACCAAGTTTGACCACCATTGACCGTCTTTGACCGCCCTTAACCATAGTTGACTGATTGTTTGACCGATAAATCAGTCACGGAAAGGTTGGTAGCTTAGTAGCACCTAGGCGGCCTTTTTTGCAACACTGATAAAAATAGACATATCCATTAAAAGAGTTGAGATCAACATAGACCCAAAATTTAGCATAGACCCAATGAACAAATCCTAGCCACTCATTTTTTCATCAAAATAATAAAAACCCACTTTCCACCTCTTTTTTTAAAATAAAATATCTTGTAAACGGTAAATCGTCAAACGACAAAAAATACACCATCGCGACGAGTATTTTTTTATCTTTCAGTAGACATCCACTTCGATATACTTTCGAAGAACTTTTTTTCCGATTTTTTTTCAGTCACGTCTGAAAAAATCACATGTGATTTGTATCACAATCACATGTGATTTGTATCACAATCACATGTGATTTCATAAAATCACATGTGATTTTCATAAAATCACATGTGATTTGTGATACAAATCACATGTGATTTTTTCCAGACGTAACTAAAAAAAATTCAAAAAAAAATTCGTCGAAAGTATATAGAAGTGCCCCTCTATAGAAAGATGATTTAATTCTCGTCGCAATGGTATGTTTTGTTTTGCGTAACGATTAACGGTTTGTGAGATATTTAATTTTTAAAAAAGAGATGGAAAGTGGGTTTTTATTATTTTGATGAAAAAATGAGTGGCTATGATTGGTTCATTAGATCTATGTTAAATTTTGGGTTTATGTTAAACTTTTGCTTAAACTATATATGGTCCCATGTCAAATTCGTGGATGGATTAATAAGTAGCGCTAAAAGATGATTAAACCAAACAAGGATAAGGTAGGGGGTTGTGAGTTGTGTCCTAAAACCAAATAATAGATTACTAAATTAACTTGTACTTTAGTTAAAAATTTAAAGCACAAATTGTCATTATATGTCAAATTGTCAAGTCATATTGTAAGACAGTTTTGGAGTTTATATGAGTGAATCCTAAAAGAATTAGAAAGACAAACAACATAAGATGTATGGACTAAAAATGGTCCGATTGAAGAACATGTGTATACGACATTACGAACGAATGGATATTTATGCACATTGATGTTTTAGAATTATGTTCACGAAATCGCGTTATGATATATCTTTGTGTTTAAATTCCACATTAGAACTTGAAAAAAGGTCGGTCTGTATCACATATACCTCAACTCAAAATTCATACCAGACTTCAATTTGTACATATTTCTTTGTTAAGACAAACTTTTCATTCTGAAAATGAAGATATGATTAATCATGACGTGTTCTCACTCACCAACCTCTATAAAGAATAAAAATGAAGTAGAAAAACTTCTAATTTATTAAATTATTAATAACCGTATATCCACTTGTAACATGTCATTATTAAATTACTCTATAAAAAACCAGCCATATTCTTTTTATGTAAACAAAACCATGTGGTATTAGAAAAATTATTAATACTCGTGAAGATTATTAAAAGATACTCTCTCGCTCTTAAAATTATTTTCCTTTATTAACTTTTTAAGTCTTTTTCTTTTAACTTTGACTTTAAATATTTTTGTTTGTGTTATATAATACTTGATGCAAAAAATATAAATTGATTAGTTTTTAAATGGGCAAATTGCATAAAAGTGTACTAAACTTACACTTAATTTCAATTTAATGTACTAAACTTTTTTTTTTCTCAATTTAATGTACCAAACTTTTTTTTTGTTGAAAATGAAGACAATTAGGAGGTTACTAGGTCACCATCAAGTTACCTTCTTCTCCAACATGATTGTGCAAGCATTGAATTCACATAAAGTCAAATCTAAGTTTTTATAAACATACATAAACCTTAAAATAAAAAGCGGTAAAACTATTCAACCCCCCTCTTTCAGCAATATGCGGCAAAAGTTGGTGGTAGTTTTTGTCGCACAATTCTCTTAGGGCTTCATTGGACGCAGGTTCCTCGAGATTTTGTGGACCATTTTTCCCCTAGTGTTCCGCACAACGGATGTGGGAATTGTTGAGGTTTGTTGTTCATGAGTGCTCATGGTGAGTGTTTTAGAAAACGTGGTTAGGTTCGTGTCCCACAGATGGCGCCACTTGTTAGTACAAAATAAGTGTCGGGTGTAGATCGAGGCTCAAATCCTGTGTTGGGTTGGGCTTTGATACGATTTGAACGTTGGGTTTTGTACTAGAGCAAGAGAAGTGACGATTTTCTGCACAATCAGACAAAAATCGTTAGCCTTACCGTGGGGACGGACCCCACGGTTAGACTCCGGCGTGAAAGTAAGTAAACATGTAGAGAGAGAAAGCATGAGAGTATAGGGTGAGAAAATCATACTGTTCATCGTGTACTAGGTCCCTATTTATAGGGGTCTAGTATTAGGGTTTTCTAGTATTTCGTAGTGGCCAGAGTGGGTCCCTTGTCGGGCAAGGTTCCGTGGTAACCGTATGTACGGATGCGTGTGCTTTCCGTGGACGGAAGCCTCCTATAGTTAGGTCCGCGTCCGCTTTGCGTGTCCGGGCCGTGACCAATGCAGGGTTGGGTTTAATTTCAGCCCATGACTGCTAAGTTGGGCCTAGAAGCCCAAGTGATATCGTGGCCCAAGCCCGGAGGCTTGGTATATACCTATTATACGTCATCACATGCAAAATATCTATAAAAGCCACAACCCTCAAACCATAATTTTCATCATTCTTTACTGATTACTGATTACAAGTTAATTACGTACCTCATAAATGGAAATCAATGAAGATGTTCAACCTTTTCGTCATAATGCCGGTGATGATGATGGTTGTCGCGACCGTCACCGTCTCCGCTGCCGATCCACCTGCTCAAGCACCAGCCTCGACGTCTGATCTATCACCACTTTCGTCTCTGCTGTTGTTGCATTGCTTTCTGCATTGGTGTTTGCTTTTTTCTACTAAATAATTCGTGTCATAGCATGATATGATTTGATAATTATTCATTATCAGTATTTAATATTTATGCTTTATGGATCTTTCATATGTAACGCTATTATAGTTCTATTTATGAAATTTCATTCGTGATAATATTTTTTTGTTACGTAAAAGTGTTATTGTTATGATTTTTAATGTCGCTTAGTTTGCAGTGTTGCACACGACAAATTGCAAAATTCATATACTTATTTTTACAAGATGCGCGCGGACATGTATGATTCTAGCATATTGCGTTAGTTTATGGTCTTGAGTTATCAATAATTTGTACATATTGTGTAACGTTTTGCGTTACCGAAATATCATAATAACTATCTGCCGCTAAAACATTCCGTCGCTATGCATGGGTACGCGTCTATCTAACCAATACATTTGCATGCTAGCAAGTTGAAATCATAAGAAATTCTTAATGTAAACAAAACCGATCGAGTTACTATGTAAAACCTTCTCGGACTTACAATATAATCAAACATAGTAAAAATCTAAAGCATAAATAAAAATATATTCCGTTCATTGAAACCATTGGGACTTGGTATTATTCATGCGGAAACTAAGTTTTTTAGCCGCGTCATCATAAAAAGGATAAGGAAGAGCATTAAACCAAGTAAATATCGATTTGGTGACCTACTCTACTTTAGCAGGATTATTCTTAATCGCGTTCGGATCAAGATACTGTTGGGCATTGGTGGTAAATTCCGGAAATCGTGTGGCGAAAATAATAACAATGATAAAGATAAAAAAAATGTTGTTCATGGTATTGTCAAATCTTTATCATTTGATCATTAGCACATGGACATGCACATATTGTTATGGGAATTTGATTTTTGATTCTTGTTCATCAGCGTATAATTCGGATGAAGAAAATGAAGATGATTTTTAATTGCATGTTTTGTTTTATTTTGGACAAAGAAATGGCGAGGAAAAGTTTTAAGATAGCGATAAGAATGTTTGCTATCATGCCATTGATACAAGAAAATATGGATTTAAAGTCAACTTTATGTAAACAGATAATTAACGTAAAATTAATACGTACATATAAGTATATTGTCACCAATATTAAGTAACCATTTAAATTTCAAATGTATTTAAAGAAAGCATCTAACCAATACTAAGTACTTTCTCAATTTAAGTTTAGATTGGAATGTTTAACGAATCCATTCAAGGCAAGTATTTAATAAAAAACATTAAAGTTTCAATTTTATTCAAGGAAAGCATTTATTTACATAAAGTATTGAAGTGGAATATCTAACTAATTTACAGAAAGCATTAGACACGGCTGGAAACTTAAGAGCGGACATAATGTGGAGTTGAAACTTAATATAAACGATATATGGAAATGGCCTTTTCCATTGCCTATATAAACAACCATAACTTCTTAATTCATCTCATAAATCAGTTAAAGAGAAAGAAATAGGAAATGGAAAATCAAAAAAATGTCATGATGCTCTTGAGGTTAGAAATTGTTTTCTTTGCTTAACTTGTATGTAAACTTGATAAAGCTATTGGTTTTCGTTTTCTTTGCTTATCTGCATTAACACTACATTTTGGTTCTCGTATAGCTTCATCCTCATGTGGGTGGGAGTTTCAAAGTGGGACCATCTGTGGGCATTGCTTTTGGTAACATAAAACACTTACCACAATATCACATATCGTTAATTATCTGCCGCTAGAAATTTTCGCCGCTATGCGCGGGTACTCGTCTAGTAATTATTAAACACCTTCCATTAACCCGGTGACTCAGTGACTAAGTGTTTAATATCCATAGATGTATTAAAAAACTCAAATAAACCTCAAAACATTAAAAACAACCTTTTTTGATGCGGAGGTTTCAGTGGTGTTGCGGCGTTCGGTGGTGGATGGCTTACAATGGTGGTGGCATTAGGTGGTAGAGGGGTTTGGTGGTGGTGGGTTTCGTTGTTGATGGGGTTACAATCATGGATGCGCTCGTTGGTGGAGGTGGACGGTGGTGTAGTGGTGACGTTGGTGGGGAAGTGGAGTTTATAAGCTTGATGAAACCCGCTATGCAAGGCTGCAAAGAAACCAACATATCTATACACAGTTTAAAGAATATAACATACTTTCATCATTAGGGTTTTGAATCTATGCACAGTCTAAAAAATATAACATACTTTCATCATTAGGGTTTTGAGAAAAGGAGGCATACCTTTTTACGGATTCAATCGTAGCCAATGTACCAACCTACAGAAACATGAATAAATTAGTATGAAAACACGGTAGAAGTGGTTTACGATGATACGCATAACATGGTATCTAAAACTGAGAACCAAAATGAAAGCAAACAAGTGTGAATGTGATGAAGCTAGATATTGAGAAGAATAAGTGTTTATGTTTCTGTGTGTTTTTCCATGCAATTGTGGTCTATTTATAGGGGATGTACCTAAACTATAGTCAATGGAAATTAATGGGCCCATTAATCTCTTTCATAATTAGCCTCCATAATTGTAGAAATTAGTGGTTATATGACCAAATTAAATGCGGTTATTTAATGTATTCAAACCTGCCACTTAAATATGTTAAAGTTGTTACAAACATTAATAGTAGAATCTTTTTAAGTTTTTCACTTTCGCGGCTTGTACATTTAGTTTCCACACCTTGTACATTTTTCAACTTTTCAAGAGAATCCCAAATCTCCTTTATAAGAAGTATAGATACACACTATATACAAATATAACCAACAAAATGTCTCACACACACTGGCAAACCAATTAAATATTAAAAAGTTACACAATGCCTCGAAAGCTTCAGACTCACCTTCGTGAGCTGTTTCTTCTCCTGGTGGCGCGCGACCAAGCTTGGCCACATCAAGCTCCCACATGTGACAAATGGCCTCACGTCTCACGCATGCATATCGTGAGCCACTAAAAGAGGCCTCAAAATCTTTCCTTTTATATCAAATTAATGATGCAAGTCTATTTATGAGGGTAACTTGTGATGACAAAATCAATTGTAAGATGTGAAAGTGTTATTGTTTTGTAAGAGTCCAAAAGTGTACTCTAAAGTAGTTGACATATTTATTGTTCTCATGATATTTTTTTACAATATTTTATATTTTTAGCTGTTACAACAACACAACTAACTTAAAAAAGGCTAGACCATATTCGGAAGTTAGGGTAATTTATTTAGTAATATATTATATATGGAAGTGTTGAGTTGTGAAGGCTTATCCCACATCGGTAAGATAAGTAAACTGAAGAGGAGTTTCAGACTTATAAATATCCCTCTCATTGTAATTGTAAACTTGGACCTGGGTGTGTGTGTCTCATTGTATCTTGAGTGTGTCTGTTTGTACCCCGTGCAGCTTAGCACGGGTCGTGCAGTTGGGCACGACCGTGCAGTTTGGCAAGAGCTTAATAATATCTCTCTGGTTTGATCCCGTGGACTGCCACGACTATCCTTGTCGTGGATACCACGTTATATCTTGTGTCGATTTACTTTTCGCTATTTATCTTCCGTAAGCCTTGTTTGTGTTCTTTGTTGTTCTTACTTGTTTGGTTATTCATTGTGTGATCCTTTATCGCGGGTGTTATATTCCCAACAAGTGGTATCAGAGCCGAGGTTCGAGAAGAAGGAATCATACAACTTGGAGGAGGCCATTACGAGAAGAACAAAGACTTTGTGCTTGGTTTGTCATATTCTACACAACGGTGGTAGAATTGACATTGCGGGTTACGATAAACAATGACAGAAGACGTGAAGTTAAATATCGATAGAGTCAAGAGGTGTTAGTAGACATTCCAGAGAGGATTACAGAGCATGGGTTGAGTTCAGAAATCACTCAAAACTTAGGTGGGAGCTCAGATACGAGTGAGGGGTCCGAAAATAGTGGGAGCTTAGAGGATTATTGTAACACCCCCAAAAAGGAGTCGCGGCGGAAGTAATGTCCGGGGGCGTTACTTCATAATACAACAGCACATGATACAAGAGAACGACTTCTAAATGTGTCGTTTAAAAAAAATAATCTTGTTGATTTTCTTGAAATTGATATAACATTTGTCCCATAATTTCATCACCACAAAAAAAGTTTGAAAACAATACAACGAGGTTTGATCATTTGTATGTAAGTAGAAATCCATGAATGAAATCTTGTCAATTTAGACTCCAATGCACATCAGATAATCCAAGCATCTAATTCACCTGAGAAAAACATGCTTAAAAATGTCAACATAAAGTTGGTGAGTTCATAGATTTTTGTAAATGTAAATATTGAAATCAAAAGAGTATAGTGTCTACTGCTTCACCGCAGTATAATGAAAAATGTTCAATAATCAGTAATGTTCAACAAAGTAGTGTGGACCACAAGATTTCTAAAATATATGACTACTATAACAAATACAGTATCACATAAAGTGTATCTACTGTTGCGCTAAGCTCATGACACTGAAGCTAATTTATGTAGCAATAATAACCAAAGGTATTTTCTGCCCTACCGGTGTCTGACCAAGACACCAAATGAAATTGACATGATATATACCCGTTGTCCGGTACACCGGCACAGTGAGCGCTACTCACCCGGATAGGGATATTAGTCCAAATAGATCTATTTATAATATTCACGCTTACAATCCGTAATTAATAGTTCATGATAGTTTTGGGTAAGAGAGTGGTCTAATCGCTACTTAGGCAACACGTAAACAGTGAGAAGATGACCAAAAAATACGTGTGTCCAATTAAAAGATAAACCATTGTTTCATAAACACTTTAAATACTTCAAATCCATAAGTAAAAAGTGAGTATTGACGATAATTCAAGTACCGAGTTTGTAAATGAGTATAAGTATGAAAAGTGTTTTATGCAAACAAAGATGTAAACAGTTGTAAAGAGCATGTATTTCTCCTCCGAGATTTGTAAAGTAATGTAAAAACAAATGAAGTCTTTTAGTTTTTATCAGTTCTGTTCTTCTTATTAGTTGTGTCATTCTTCCGCGTAGACATTAGCTTTTCTAAGCAAGAGTCTCTCTTGTGTTTAGCTTGTGATTACATAGGCTATTCACCATCCTTAACAGGCAGTAAAGATCTATCTACAGTGGGATCCAACAATTATATATATAAACATACATGTGATGAGGATCCACTTGCGCGACTTAATCCTGAAACCTCCACTCATTGAGTTATAGACATTTCTTACGCTTTATCTTACGTTACTTAATAGAAGACATTCTATTTTCGGAAACTTTTTATTTTAGGAAAGTTGCCTTAATTGGTAATTTATAAACACCTAAGTATATTTTTAATACTTACCATTTTTATTTACATTTTGCACTTAGTAAGACTTTATATAAGTCTTTATATGTCTTTTTACATCTTTTATATATTTTGACCCAAATCTGACCCGTACCAAACGAGCCACTAAATCACGTTTTCACGACTCGGAGTAAAAAGAGATTTTATCGGAAATGACTTTCCGGACGACTTTTTAGTTTTGGTCGAGACTTGAATCTCGACAGAAAATGACCAAAATGTCCTCTTATTAAATCTGATGCAATATAAAATTTATAAAAACTGCTGCTGTTTGACCAACGTTTTGCCCCGCTAAATCACACTTTCGTAAATTTGACCAAAAAGTAACTTTATGCAAAACGTCGCTCCGAACAGCTTTCGTGTTTCGCCGGAAGGCTGAAACGGACTCAATTTTTAACATGTATTTTCCGAACTTAATTTGCTATAACTTCTTCGTTTTTAAAAGTTACGGGGCATTCAATTTACCGAAACGTTCACAAAATTACCCTCTTCGATATTATCAAATCAAAAATACAATTTTACAAAGTCTCAGACCCCGAAATACGTGCTAAACTTTATGTTTTAGTCGATTATTACCAAACTTGTTCGTGGATAACACGTTATATCTGTGTCGATATATTTCGCTATTGTACTTCCGTTAAGCCTTGTTTTGTATTGTTTGTTGTCTTAATTGTAATTTGGTTATTCGTTTTTGTGTGTGTTGATCCTTTGTCCATGGGCGTATATATTTCAACAAGTCGTATCAGAGCCGAGTTCGTGAGAAGCGAATCATACAACTTGGAGAGGCCATTCGAGAAGACAAAGACTTTATGCTTGTATTGGTTTGTCATATTACTATTCAACGGTGGTAGGATTGCATTGCAGTTTCGATAAACAATAGCAAGAAGACGTGAAGCATACCTATTTTCAAGGTTTGATGGAACTCTAGGATAGGCCCAGAGTTTACGTGGGAACGCGAGGATCAATTCAGAAGAAGTATCCACATTTCTTCACCAACATCACTCCGGAAGGCAACTCAATCTGGATTTCGAGACACAAATTTTTTAACATGGGGAGACTATGAAAATCCACATTTTCAGGTCATTTTACACTAATAAACTCAAAACTAGTTACTTTGAACCTTTACGTCTTCACTTTTAATTTCAACCGTTAAGTTAAATCGCGTAAATCGAAAATCAACAATTAACGTAAATCGGCATTAAACAAATATAAGTTTACGTCAAATAAGTGTTATATAATTATTTCAATGATAATTTATAACTTTTCGTATTTTATTTTTATACGTTACGTAAAACGTTTATGTTTCGCGTTTTGAGCTTTTATGCATGCATGTAAACTATACCACCTTTACCAATACCCTTAATATTTATAACTTACCAAAAATTAAACATTTCTCTCCCCACAAACACAATCAAAACCGACCACCCTTTATATTTCACAAAACAAATACAAATTGTTACTAACTTATACATAATACTTACTATTTTTTACCATGTGCTAAATTCCTAACAACTAACCACTTTCATCAACTTTCTTACACTAAGTCTTACAACAAGCAACTCACCTCTCTAATTTCTTACAACACCACTCCCCCTCCTTGATTTCATGAGATTTGTACTTGGTGTTCCCTAGATATTTTCCTTATATAAAGCTATGCATACAACTAGCTAACTCACTCTTATTTCACTTGCAAAAATTCACAAAATCCCTCTTCTTTCTCTTCAAAACCCACGACTCACTTAAAGCCATAAAACTTTTCATAATTTTCCATTTTCTTGTTATTACAAGTATACTAGTGTGTTCAAGGGTGATATCTAAGGTGTTCCAAGGTGATTTCAAGCTTGGGTTTCAAGAAATTAAGTTAGGATTTCATTATTTAAGTTAGGGTTTCTATAAGGTTTTTGGGTTAAAAATCAAGCCCAGGGTTTCTTTTGGATTATAATCTTTGTAAGCATACCCTACACATTCTTGTGATTTTCATACATCTTGATCATGTTCATACATATTTTTATACTTACATTAATCATTTTTTCACATGATTATCTTGATTATAAAGTTATATCACCAACTAGTAAACTTTTGTAAATATTTGCAAAGAAATCAAGATAACTACTTACTTATGATTATTAAACATGTTTGCAAGTTTGTTACTTATAAAATAGTTTAAATGGTTTGGTAATTTATTACATGTTTTATTTCATTATATTTTGAAGTGTTGGATGGGATTAGGTTGGTTTGGATGTGTTGATTGTGGAAGAGGTTGAAGTGGTAATATTAGAGGATGTTGTTTTATAAAAATGAGGTTAAATTTATAGTTTTGAAGTGTGAAAATACGCCTAAGGGAAGCAGGTTTTAAACAGTAGGATAAGGAAATTTTAGCGAGTTAAAACCATAAAAATAAGATAGTACGTCTCATTACGATTCCGGCCATATAAAGAACTTGAAAAACGGACGTAAAACGAAGAAGTTATGGTCAAAACAAGATTTGAAACAATACCGACGAAAACAGTTTTTTTACATAATCTGGCAGTTTTGGATTTCGTGATTTTGACCCCTTTCGGCTAAAGTGTGAAACTAGAAAGTTGCTCGGAATGATTTATCGGTAAATATCGCGAGTTTTGAAGCCCGAAAGTGTAAATCGGAAGAGTTATTCTTAATCAAACTTGGATTATTTTTCTGAAATTACCATAAAATTTCTACACACTTTTTACAAATGTATGTTCCTGACATGAATAGTAAAACAATCTTTTCGGACGTTTTCGGACCATTTGGACTATAAAAACCTTAGAAAATAATATAGCATCACTTATATAATATTTATACGCGTTTTAAACTTTATAAATATTATTTTATAAATTAACTAAAAAATATATATATATTTTTCCGTTGTAAAAATAATTAAAGTTGTAAACTTAACGTAATCATTATTTTGACTAATAAGCTAAAACAAAAACTAATAGATGGTGATATAACGATATAAAATACATTGTTTTATTTTGTTACGATTGCATTATTCTAAATAGACCTATAATTAAATAGGTTGCATACCGGTCATTTGTGACGACATTCCTTGTTAAAATTTCCAAAGTCATTACCATCACTTAAGGTGAGATTTCATAGCCCCGCATTTACCTATTTATTTACTTAGGGTGAAAATTACATTGCTCATTTTACGTTTGAGCGCAAGTACAAATTACTCAGTTACGGATTGGTCTAAGTATCCATTAACCTATGACTTCTAGTACGCCCTGTTTCATGAACTGTTAATTACCTCGTGTAAGTACAAATGTTATGGATAGATCTATTAGGATTGACATCCCCACCAGGTTTGACTGAGTACATGTCAAACAGGCGCAGTTTCATTTGGGATACGTGATGACATCAAATAACGTCTATTTTATAGCATCATTTATCCCGTATAAATTACCCATTCTATATAATTATTGCAAGAATTGGTACTTAATTGCTTATATTTATTATTTGCGGTAACTATGGTGTACATTGTGAAGTTTATATAAAAGGCACGCATTTTGGAGCATAAATGAAGAGTTCAAGAAAGTCTACTGAACTGACAGCAAATACGCCGTATTATTCTAGACTTATACGTCGTATCCAAGACTTGATGAACTAAAAGACCATTGCTTGACTTTGAAGAATACGCCGTATCCGCATCAACGATACGTCGTATATAATACTTTGGTCAACAATGAAGAACCAACTGGGTTACGCTGCATCCAGTAAAGAAGATACGGCGTATCCGTGCCGACACTTCACAGATAACCACGGTCAAACAGTCAAAGATCATGCATTTAATGTGGTTAATAATCAGTGATCTTGCAATTAATGAAAATCATGGTCATAAGGAAAGTTGAATGACACTTAATGATGATTACCCACATAATTAATGACAATTTATGGTCATTAATGATAATTGGTCAACATTCAACTACTAACTAGGGAAATGTTGAGTTGTAAAGGCTTATCCCACATCGGTAAGATAAGTAAACTGAAGAGGACTTTCAGACTTATAAACATCCCTCTCTTTGTAATTGTAAACTTGGACCTGGGTGTGTTTGTGTCATTGTATCTTGAGTGTGTCTGTTTGTACCTCGTGCAGCTTAGCACGGGTCGTGCAGTTGGGTACGACCGTGCAGTTTGGCAAGAACTTAATAATATCTCTCTGGTTTGATCCCGTGGACTGCCACAACTATCCTTGTCGTGGATACCACGTTATATCTTGTGTCGATTTACTTTTCGCTATTTATCTTCTGTAAGCCTTGTTTGTGTTCTTTATTGTTCTTAATTGTTGGTTATTTGTTGTGTGATCCTTTGTAGTGGGTGTTAAATATCCCAACAAGTGGTATCAGAGCCGAGGTTCGAGAAGAAGGAATTATACAACTTGGAAGAGGCCATTACAAGAAGAACAAAGACTTTGTGCTTGGTTTGTCATATTCTACACAGCGGTGGAAGAATTGACATTGCGGGTTACGATAAACAATGGCAGAAGACGTGAAGTTAAATATCGACAGAGTCAAGAGGTGTTAGTAGACATTCCAGAGAGGATTATAGAGCATGGGTTGAGTTCAGAAATCACTCAGAGCCTAGGTGGGAGCTCAAATACGAGCGAGGGGTCCAAAACCAGTGGGAGCTTCGAGGATTATGGAAGATCAGGTGAAGGATTGATGCTCTGAGAAGCAAGTGCTTGGTTATTTGCTTACAGTTGGTGTATCAACAATCAAATGAGAGTATAGTTTATGGCAATTGTGTAATCCAAAGAGAGGTGAGAAAAACTTATGAGAGAGTTTTGGGAGGATATTGAGAGTTGAAGCGTCTCAATTTTATAATCACAAATCTATATTAAGTTTTTCTATAGGATTAGGCAGTTGAATAAACAAGCAGAGAATTGAGAATGAAGTATGATGTCTTACCAGAGAGATAGAGAGGTAATGATGTTAGTTCAGGATACATTGTATCGAAAGTCTCCTAGCCATGTGTTTGATTAGTGGCGTGTCCCGTATGTTCGGCGGTACAAGAAGGTCAGAGCAGTAGCATTGTTAAAGGGAAGGTGGTTTGAAGTTTAAAGAGGTTACTTGAGACGGAGATGAGTGAAGTGATCAGCCTTCAAGTAGGAGATTGTTGAGTTGTGAAGGTTTATCCCACATCGGTAAGATAAGTAAACTAAAGAGGACTTTCAAACTTATAAACATCCCTCTCTTTGTAATTGTAAACTTGGACCTGGGTGTGTGTGTCTCATTGTATCTTGAGTGTGTCTGTTTGTACCCTGTGCAGCTTAGCACGGGTCGTGCAGTTAAACACGACCATGCAGTTTGGCAAGAGCTTAATAATATCTCTCTGGTTTGATCCCTTGGACTGCCACGACTATCCTTGTCGTGGATACCACGTTATATCTTGTGTTGATTTACTTTTCGCTATTTATCTTCCGTAAGCCTTGTTTGTGTTCTTTATTGTTCTTTATTGTTGGTTATTTGTTGTGGTATTCATTGTAGTGAATATTGCATATTGACCAATTTCCAGACGCTATAAATACAAGACCTTAAACTCAGTTTTAGGTGTGCAAGAAAATCCCTAAACCACCAAGTCGATTATCAGACGTATAGAAGAACCAAGAAGGCCAGAAATGAGCCTCAAGATTATAGGAAAACGCTTGTAATCTTCGCACAACCGAATACGCGTTCGATTGAGGTTTCTTTATTTTAATCGTTTATATATCAAACCGTGTGTATTTTTATAATGACTATGGGTTGATACCTTTAGGTATCAGCCATGTTTATGAAGATTTAATGTATGGTTTGTTTATCTCGATTGTCTTAATTTATCATTGATTGTTTGATTATGTTTACCATTTTATACTTGTTTACGCGCTTGTATGTGACCTATCATTCAACTGGGTCTAGTCTTACATATTTAATGCGCTGCAACTTCGGTGTTGTGTGGGCATAGGCTAAGAGTCCAAGATGGCTCTCCATATTTGCATGTAAGTGGGTAAAGTCCCAATGGACTAGGTTTTAATAAGATCCCATTATTAATTAC
>BQNB010131685.1:3678-18744 GCA_026074375.1 Tanacetum coccineum | reverse complement strand
CCCGGGATAAGTATCCCCAGCGACATGTCGCCCGGGAAAGCGTGGAAATGTCGCTGGGGATAGTGGTAAATGTTGTAGTGTTAAACCCCGTGGATTAGTCAAGAGATTTATTGGAGCGCCCTTTCTCCCGTGATGAAATCAAGCTTGCTGTTTGGGATTGTGGTGGAGACAAAGCTCCGGGTCCTGACGGATTTTCCTTCAAGTTCTTCACGTTCTTTTGGGATCTCGTTGAAAATGACGTGGTTAATTTTGTGTATGAATTTTTCCATACCAGTTTCTTTCCCCAAGGTTGCAACTCATCTTTCATTGCCTTAATTCCTAAGGTTGCGAAGGCTAAGACCGTCTCTGATTTCCGTCCGATTAGTCTCATTGGATGCCAATATAAAATTATTGGCAAACTTCTTGCTAATAGGATTCGCGTTGTGATTGGAGATTGTGTTAACCCGGTGCAATCCGCTTTCATTAAAGGTAGAAACATTCTTGATGGGCCTCTAATTCTTAATGAAGTGATTTCCTGGTATCGTAATTCTAAAAAAGACTTAATGGTTTTCAAAGTAGACTTTGAAAAGGCCTTTGATTCTATTCGATGGGACTACTTAGACTTGGTCCTTGAAAAGCTTGGCTTTGGATGTCGTTGGCGTAGTCGGATTAAAGGTTGTCTCCATAGTGCTCGTTCCTCGGTTTTAGTGAATGGCTCTCCTACTGACGAGTTTGAGCTCCATAGGGGGCTTAGGCAAGGTGATCCTTTGTCTCCTTTTCTCTTTATTTTGGCTATGGAAGGTTTGCATGCTTATACGAGTAAAGTGGAATCTCTTGGTCTCTTTAAGGGTTGCTCCGTTGGTAGGGATAATCTTCATATCTCGCATTTAATGTATGCGGATGATGTTATATTTATTGGTGAGTGGTCTTGGTCTAATGCTCGAAATCTTATCAGCCTGCTTAGATGTTTCTTTCTTGTTTCGGGATTATATATCAATATTCATAAAAGCTTGGTTATTGGTATTGGTGTCTCGGATGATGAGGTATCTTACATGGCAAATATTATTGGGTGCGGAACTTCCAAACTTCCTTTAAAGTACTTAGGAGTTCCCGTTGGTTGTAACATGTCTAGGAGCTCTAATTGGAACATCATTATTCAGAAGTTTTATTCAAAATTATCATCTTGGAAGGCGCGTCTCTTATCAGTTGGAGGACGTCTTACATTGATAAGGTCTGTTCTTAATAGTCTTCCATGATGGAAAAAAAACACATAAAAATATACGTGTCAAATTTGTGAAAATACTTGAAAAAATAGGTAATTAATAAAACTTTAGTAGTTTTTAATTTTAAATAAATTATATAGAGTTAAGTGTAAATTTATAAATTTACAAATCATATTATAACTTTAAAAAATAAACAAATAACACCTTAAACTTTATAATACCCCTAGACTTTATAATTAAAAATACAACAAACGTAAACAATTTTTTTACTTTAAACAAAGACTTAACAGTATCTAATCATATCGCAAATCTACCCGAAGACTTTTTGGTGATTTTTCATTGTCGACCTGAAATCATGTTGTACAACCAAATAGAAAGCACCGAAGCACATAAAATATCATAAATAAAGAAAAAGAGTTTTCTAGCTATTCGTTGATGGGTTTAGAAGAATTGTATTTTTTTTGTTAATACGTACTAAAATTCTAACATTTAAATTTCTCAAAAATTATTTATTTCATTGATATGTGTGTATGCCTATAAATCATATACAACAATTTGGGCCACTTTTATATTTTAAAAAAGTGTTGGTGACGAAAAAAATGGGTAAATTTATTTTTACATTTGTATATGTATTGAAGATATATACAATAAGTAAATCTTTGTTTGACCAAAACATATTATATGCACGAATCATAATATTTATTTGAGGTTTTGTTTTCTATATTCTATAAATATTGACGCTTTTGATAACTCAACTTGATGCTTTTGAATTTGATTGCTAAGCTAAAATGTTACATGTTTTAACATAAATTATGACCATGAATCTTAAGTATAGCTGACACGCTCATGCAACTATAATCATAAAACATATACAATATCAACTGCATACCAAACAGTAAGAATGTCAGTCTTCCAAAGTGGAGGTCAATAATTCGAATATAATATAGAACATATTTAATAAGTCTATTCTTTTCATATGATTTCGATAATAATATATAACATAAGTTATAAAATGCCGTTCAAAAAAAAAATAAAAAATAACATAAGTTATAAAACAGAAAAAAAATAAAAATTACACACATATTTAAAAAAAACATAATGTCTATGCCTCGTGCATACTAAGCATTAAAACTAGTATCACAATGTATAAAATGGTACAACTTTTATATAAAATTTGAAATGCTTGGTAACACACCTTATTTTAATTAACTTACAAAATGACCAAAGTTTTCACTAAAAGTAGTTTTTTAATTATTGAGAAACTCGTTTTCACACTGCGAATATTTATTTGATGATTGGCGGATTTTAACGAGTCATCTAGCAAGTACCTAGTGACGACAAATATTATAAAGTGACATTACAAGCTAAGATTAGATTAATAATCCAATTGGTTAACCAAAACAAATGACAACGACATGCGTATTCCTATGACTAATCCAATCAAATGACAACGACATAATATCATGTGATAAAATGTCTCAGCTATAATAGACTCGATCTTTTTAAGCTAGTTCATTTTTTGGGTGAAAACAAAAATTGGTTAACCAAAACAAAACTCAGACCAAAGTTAGTAATGCTTTATGCAATTAACCCTCATGGTTAGTCCAAACTTTGTCCACATGAACCCTTAGTTCTGGTTTTCGTATTCACGAATTCGGTTATCGATTATCGATTATCTAATAATTGATCATTTGATGAGAGTATAAATTCCATTAAATCGTTATATACATAAAGAAGAGGAATTAAGTATCTTTGAAGTGAAAAATTATATAATTAATGACAAACTAAAAATGATGATCGTGACACTTTTATGATGAGCAGGCTAGAGTCTCGGGAGTAATGACAAATGCACCCCTGATGCTGAATGTAGATTGCGATATGTTTGCAAACAATCCACAAGTTTTTCTTCATGCAATGTGTATGTATTTTGGTATCAAGAATGAAGAAGATTGTGGTTTTATCCAGTTCCCTCAAGCTTTTTACGACACATTGAAGGATGACCCTTTTGGGAATCAACTCGCTAATTATTATCTGCGTATATGTTTAAACTTTTGATATTTCGTGCGTCTAATTCTAATACAGCATTTGTGTTTGCCAATATATTTTTCTTTGAATCAGTATCTTTCAAATGGAATAGCAGCAATTCAAGGGACATTCTACGCAGGATCAAATTGTTTTCACAGAAGAAAGGTTATCTATGGTTCATCACCGAATGATACAATAACTGGTAATATAAAGCTGTTTTTATTTTTAATCTACATGGTCATTTTAGGATTGAATATTTGAATGTATGTATCATTAACCTGTGATTGGTTATTTAGAAAATATCAGCTATGAAGATCTACATAAAATCTTTGGAAGATTAACTGAATTGAGATATTATTCACCAATAAAAACCCTTTACGTCTTACTATAAAAGGAAAGCTATGGTTTCGACAAGCCCTTTGTTATTTGTGGATATGTTTATGGGGAGCACGATCCATTCTGGAACTCTTTTATGCGATTCTTCCAGCATATTGTGTCAACACTAATTCAAATTTCTTGCCCAAGATTAATGAACCGGCTTTTCTCATCCCTATGGGTATCTTCCTCACTAAGAATCTTTACCCCTTGTGGGAATTGACACGTTTAGGTGTATCTGTTCGTACGTGGTGGAATTTACAGAGAATGGGGAGAGTAAATGCAATGACATCATGGTTAGTTTCATTTTTGAGTTTAGCGCTTAAGCTCTTTGGATGATCCAAGTCTGTTTTTGAAGTGACGCAGAAGGAACAAAGTTCTAATGATGGTGATGATAAAGGTAGATTCACTTTTGACAAGTCACCCATGGTGTTGGATTTAATCGGTTAGGTTCACGTATGCATGGCTTGACTTGCATGAATATATTGTAGTTTTATATTTTATGTTTTATTGTTAGTTAGAAATGGTACTAGTTTGACCGAGTTTTATGTAAGTGCATTGGTAGTTTGGCACGTTGGGTCTCATGGTGCCTGGTCTTTAGGTTGTTAGCATTTTATTGCTATTAGTTGCTTTCTCATGAAGGCTATATATAGGGCTCGTGTGACAATAATAAAGTATGTAGTTGGTATTTTCTCTCTGCAATATTGGCACTTCCTTTTCTTCTTGAAGTTCTTTTATATACGAGAGTTATATTTGGCTACTGATAATCTACACGTGGTACCAGAGCTTCGTTCGATTAAAGGAGGGTTTGAGAGTCGGTTTCAAGAGAAGGTGTAGCCCTTCGGGGCGGACACAGCGGAACTCGGTTTTGTCTTTAAGGGGCGTTGGGGTGTGTAAGCTACCTTTGATCAGTTGTTCCATGTTGAAGAGACTAACCGACGGGAGTGCGTGAAACGAAAGGAAAGGATCCGTCAAAGCAGGTGGCTTTGGATTTGGTTCGTTCTGCAGTTGCAAGAAGACGGTAGAGTGTGTAGCTTGTCTTCTTGGTTGGTGGAATGGGTCTCGTGGAATAGGTCTGATCGGTAAAGGGTGTTAGCCTCATGTTTGTTCGTCGTGAGAGACTAACCGGGGTCGCGGGATAAACGGAAGGGAAGAGTCGGGAAAAGCAGGTAGCTTTGATTCGGTTCGTTGGCGGGTGACAGGAAACAGTAGAAGCGGGTGGCTTTGTTTTCTTGATCGGTGGAAAAGTGCTCTCAGAACAAAGTTGAGTGAAAATGTTAGTGATGTTATGATCACAGGTTCCACCTTTGAACAACATGTTTGTGTGATTAACCGAAGGCGCGAAAAAGACAAGCGGAAGGAAATCAAAGCAGGTGGCTTTGAGTTCGGTTCGTGTTGCGGGTATTAGAAGACGGTAGAAGTGGTGGTCACCATTCTACTGGTCAACCTGACCGCAATGGTCAACGGTATTGTGAGATTAATATTATCAAGTAGCGCAAATTGGATAGGGGCATTAGGGTTGGGAGAGATGTTTTGCAGTGTTTGTGTGATAGTATGCTTCTGGGATTATCTAAAAGGGTTGTTTAAGAATGGGAAATATGGGATACCATTTCCTACAATATGGAAATCAGGAGCTTTAGCTTTGCTCTTTGTGCAATTATGCCGAAGATCATCTCAACCGTTTTAGCTTATTTGATACTTGGCTTATGTATCATGTATTTTTCGAACAAACGAATATTGCTCAAGAATTGATTTAGGACCAAAGTGTAACATTAATGAATGTCGGGCACTGTTTATATATGCACAAGTTGTGATAGTGGATTCAGAAATGAATCTAACCTATACACATTGCACGCCCTAGAAAGTAAAAGCTTGCAGTTGGTACACTAGAAAGTATGCCGGGACACTGTTTATGTTTTGCAGAGTTCTGTGATTGTGCATTACCAATTTTTGTTATGTTTTTGCATCATGCTACAACTATAACCTTGAAAGTAAATAGTTGGAGTGGTAAACTGAAAATTGGAATTCTCGTTTAAGCTAAAACCATACAGCAATGCGCGGACGTCGTTTAAGGCACACGTGATCCCATAAAATTATTTAAAAAAACCGTATAGCCAAAAAAAGAAACTTTTAAACATGAGACCGAAAAAATAAACTCGCACAAAATACAAAAAAAAAAATTAACCCCCCGCAGCAACGCGCAGAGAATTAACGTCTCGCAGCAACGCGCGGGTAATCATGCTTGTTTTTATCTATATATATGGAAGATGGACACGATGTGTCCCTTGTGCCGAGGGAAATTACAATGGTAGAATCATGTGCGGGTCAATGATATGTGGCCTGCCACCGTCCGGTCCCATGACTAACATGAGAAAGATAAATCGCGTACAGTATTGTTAAAAGACACATCGACATAATTTAAAACATATGAGTGTTGCATTACTTGAGGTTGACAAGTCTTGCACAAAGTAGATTTGGATGGTTCGAAAATGCTATAAAGAATCACAAACTTTCCAACCTACAAGTGTATTCATAAGCATCTGAGTTTTTAACCAAGTCATTGTGGTGCATTACTTTTTTCATGGGTAAAATGTAAAAAATGAAAAGTTTCTTTTCATAAACTTTTGTTGACTAATGCATTCATTGTACTTTTTGTTTATTCATATGACACGTAAAGCAAAGATTAGTTAAGGTTTACTAGACAGTATCCGCGCAATGCGACGACAGGTATTCGATAACTAAATTTTGTGGCAAACAAATCTATGCAGTTATCTTGGTCAGATTTCAAATATCGTTCCAGGACCGAGATTTGAAATAACGGTTATCGCGATGAGATATCGGTTTTTATATTATCTAAAATATTAAATATATATATTAAAATCATAAAAGATTAAACATAAATCTGGTACAATGTACCATATTAACAATAATGAGTATTAAGTTTTTTAAAACTTTAATCACTTTTATAATGATTCTCAAGTATAAAGATAAAAAAGTCTAGTCACAACCCACTAAGTAAAAAAATATATAAATTGAATTTTGAATTACTACCTCTCTTGTGAATAATTCTTGCTAAGGCCCTAATTCTGAGTTCAATCCTTGTGATTGATTTTCGGAATTGAAGTTTCTTACAAGATGTCATTCCATGGACTATAGGATTCATCATTCATTTTTTTCGTTAGGGTTTCTGGTTTATTGTCTTCAATCATTAGATCTCCTTTCAATCCAAATACCTTTATTAAAAAATTATTATTGATCAATTTCCTTATCCAAGCCTGTTTTTTAATTCGTTCGTGGTCGTTGGTTCATCATGGAAAGTTTTAGATCGAAAGAGGATGATGTTAATAGAGTTTCAACATCGATCTTCGTAACAAATTTTCCTGATTCGTTTACTGCTAAGGAATTGTTTCATGCTTATAAACAATACGGTCATGTTGTCGATTCATTCATCCCTATGAAGAGGTCGAAAGAGGGTAAGAGGTTTGGTTTTGTTCGTTTTATAAATGTCTTCAATGTGGATCGTTTGGTGAGTAATTTATGTACGATTTGGGTAGACCGTTCAAAATTCCATGCTAATATTGCAAGATTCCATAGGCCTCCTTTGAATAGTAATAAGGCGACTGAGAAGAAGAATGTTGAATCGCATAGGGGTGGTTACCATGTTCCTCGTAAGGACGGTGGGGATATGGGGAAATCGTTTGTTAATGTGGTGAAATCTAATACTAGGTCGGGGTCAGTGGAATGTGATTCTACTCCTGTGATTGTATTGGATGAGGAGTGTTTGTATTCGAAAGACCTAACGAATTCGTTGCTGGGAAGAGTGAAAGAGTTCGCTTCTTTAACTAACCTCAAGACGGCTTTACAAAATGAAGGATTTGCTGACATTAACGTCAAGTACATGGGGGAACTTTGGGTGTTGCTTGAATTTATTTCTCCTAAATCTAAAGACTTATTTAGGAATAACGTGGGGGTGGGTTCATGGTTTTCTAAAATGAGAGATGCGTCTATTGATTTTAATCCTGATGGTAGAATAGTTTGGGTTGAGGTTGAAGGGGTTCCTCTCAAATTTTGGTCGGGAAATACATTCAAAAGAATTGCTGAGAAGTGGGGAGATTTATTGGATGTTGATGATCAGGAGGAGAATTGCTATCATTCGAAACGGCTGTGCTTGTATACGAAGATGCATACAAATATCTATGAGAACTTCAAGATTATTTTCCGTGGAAAGGTTTTCTGGATCCGAGCTAAGGAGGTTCCTGGTTGGGTCCCCGAATTATTGGAGGAAGCTGAGGATGACGAGAATTCAGAAGATGGTTTTATGGAAGGTGTTAATAAGACAGATGATGCGGAGAATTATGGTGAAAATAGTGATGTGGCTGAGATCCCAGAAACGAATTTTGATGAGTCTATTGGAATGAAGGAGGATCAGTCAGATGATCCGTTTGGTGTGTACTCTTTATTAAAGAAGAATAGAAAAGAAAATAACGAGAAGGTGGTTGTAGAGGACCAAAGCTTGAAATATCCTTCGGGTTTCACACCTAATGTTGAGGAAAATGATAGGAGTGTTCATGGAGACAAATCGGTGAATTGTAATGCGGATGAGAACAACACTAGAAGTGAGTATAATTGTGTTAACTTGGGATCTAAGGGTGTTGAACCTCAATCTGTGAGATTTAAAAAGTCAGAGGCTCCACGTATGGGGGTTTCATTTTTGGGTTTGATGGAGGAAGTTGTGAGAGTGGGTCAAACTATGAGGTATAATATGGAGGGTTGTGTAAATAATTTGTCTGAGATCATTGCATCACATGGAGTGTCAATGGTTGATCGATGAAATTTCTTTCTCTTAATATTTAAGGCCTTGCCCAAAAGGCCAAAATGTACTTTAAGTTTCTAGCGTCTTGCTAGTCTCTTTTTTTATATATTCCATCTTTGCCGTTCAAAAAAAAGAAGATGGAGGTTTTTTGTGTAAGAAACTGTTGGGGGAATTATGATTTTGACTTCATCCATAGCAACTCAGTTGGTAATTCTGGTAGGATCCTTTGTGTGTGGGATCCTAATTCGTTTCGGAAAAGTAGCTCTACTATTTTGGATTATTTTGTCATTGTTCGAGGAGTGTGGCGGAAAAGTGGTACTGATCTCAATTATTGCGGTGTATGCTCCTCATGATCCGAGAGATAAACGGATGTTGTGGGATTATTTGATGCATGTGATTAATCGGTGGAATGGTGAGGTGATCATTGTGGGCGACTTTAATGAGGTTCGTTACAAATCTGATAGGTTTGGGTCGATTTTTAACAGTCAAGGGGCGGATGAGTTTAACTCTTTCATTGTTAACGTGAGTCTTGAAGAGGTTCCTTTAGGCGGAAGTACATTCACGTGGTGTCATGAGTCTGCTACGAAAATGAGTAAACTTGATAGGTTTCTTGTATCAAATAATCTGTTCACTATTTGTCCTCATATTAGTGTTATCACTCTTGAGAGGTATTTATCTGATCATCGCCCTATTCTTCTCCGTGAGGCAGCAAATGATTATGGTCCGGTTCCGTTTCGTTTTTTTCATCACTGGCTTGAATTGGATGGATTTTGTAAATTTGTTGTCGATACGTGGAATATAGCTCCTATTGATGTGTCTAATGGGATGCGAAATATGGTGGGTAAGATGAGATATCTCAAGTTAAAGATTCGTGAATGGATCAAAAGTAATCGGCCTAACCGAAAGGATTTGGTTGATAGATACAAGGATGAGCTTTGGATGTTGGATGTGGTTATTGACAAGGGTGATGGGACGGATGCGGTGGTTACAAAAGGATGGAGGTGATTAATTCTATGCTACAATTAGATCATCTTCATGCTTTGGATATGGCGCAAAAGGCGAAGATTAAGTGGGCTGTTGAAGGGGATGAGAATACTCGTTTCTTTCACGGGATACTGAACAAAAAACGTAACCAACAGAATATTCGAGGGGTCATGGTAGATGGAGTGTGGAATGATAAGCCGCACGATGTTAAAAATGAATTTCTTATACATTTTTGGAAAAGATTCGAGAAACCATTAGATGGTCGTGCTACTGTTGAGATGAGCTTTCTGAGATCTCTTTCAATCGAGCAACAAAAGGGTCTTGAATGTGAGGTGACTTTACAAGAGTTGAAAACGGCTGTGTAGGATTGTGGTATGGACAAATCCCCGGGTCCGGACGGGTTTACGTTCGGTTTCTATCGTCATTTTTGGTCGACTATTGAAGAGGATGTGTTCGGTGCTGTTAAACACTTTTTTACTCATGGTGATATTCCTAAAGGTTGTAATTCTTCTTTTGTTGCTTTGATCCCGAAAGTTCCTAATGCAAATTTGGTTAATGATTTTAGACCAATTAGCCTCATTAGAAGCATTTATAAGGTTATTGCGAAAATTCTGGCGAATCGTCTTGTCGGGGTTTTGGGAATTATTGTGAATGAGGTTCAATCGGCTTTTATCGTGGGGAGACAGATTTTAGATGGTCCGTTCATTCTTAATGAGGTAATGCAATGGTGCAAAATTAAGAAAAAGCAGTCGTTAGTTTTCAAGGTTGACTTTGAGAAAGCTTATGATTCGGTCCGTTGGGATTTTTTGGATGATGTTCTTAAAAAGTTTGGTTTTGGCAATAAATGGTGTAACTGGATTCAGGAGTGCTTGAGGTCTTCAAGAGGTTCTATTCTTGTTAACGGCAGTCCTACCGAAGAGTTTCAATTCTTCAAAGGTTTGAAGCAAGGTGACCCTTTGTCTCCTTTTTTATTCATTCTCATTATGGAAAGTTTGCATCTATCTTTCCAGCGGGTTGTTGACGCTGGAATGTTTAAGGGTATTAAGTTAAGTCAGTCGTTGAGTTTATCGCACATGTTCTATGCGGATGATGCGGTGTTTGTGGGACAATGGAGTGATGGTAACATTAATACTCTTATTCATGTGTTGGATTGTTTCTATAGTGCATCTGGTCTTAGAATTAACATGAGCAAAAGTAAGATTATGGGAGTTAATGTGGAGGATGAGAAGGTGAAACATGCAGCTTCTAAACTTGGATGCCTTACTCTCAAAAGCCCGTTCTTGTATTTAGGGACTAAAGTTGGAGCCACAATGTCTCGGGTGAGTGATTGGAAGGAGGTTGTCGAGAAGGTGAAATCTAGATTATCAAAATGGAAGATGAAAGCTTTATCCATTGGAGGACGGTTAACGTTGTTAAAGTCGGTGTTAGGTTCAATTCCTATTTTTCATATGTCCATTTTTAGAGTTCCTTAGAGTGTTCTTAATATGTTGGAATCTATTCGTAGTCATTTTTTAACGGTCACGAGCTAGGCAGCAATAAAGCTACGTAGGTGAAATGGAGTAGAGTTTTGACTGCTATTGATCATGGTGGTCTTGGGGTGTCTAGCTTATATGCGGTTTAATGGTTAAATGGTTTTGGAGGTTTTACAGTCAAAAAACGTCCTTATGGGCAAATGTTATAAAGGCTATTCACGGTGAGGATGGGAACGTGGATAAGGCGCATTATATTGGTGGACGGACTTGTTGGACGAGTATTGTGCATGAAGTTAAGGTTTTATGTAGTCAAGGGGTGAACATTTTAGATTGTATGCGGCTTAAGCTGGGTGATGTGGAGAATACTAATTTCTAGAAGGATAATTGGTGTAGTGGAGGTATTCTTAAAGATCTATTTCCTCGGTTATATGCTCTTGAGTCGTGTAACTTGGTGAACGTTTGCATGAAGTTAAATGACCCCAGCCTGGTGAGTTTTTTTCGACGTGATGTTAGGGGTGGAGCTGAACAGATTCAACTCGACAACCTTTCTGATATGATTAGTTCGGTTAATTTAGTGCCTATGGCCGATAGGTAGGTTTGGAACTTGGAGAGTTCGGGTGATTTTTCGGTGTCTTCTATTCGGAAGGTTATCGATGAGAAGCGCTTTCCGAGTGTTTGCTCAAAGACTAGGTGGGTTAAGTACGTCTCGATTAAAGTGAATGTTCTTGCATGGAAAATCAAGATTGATGCCCTTCTTACGCGGTTCAACATTTCTCATAGAGGTATTGATATTCATTCCATTTTGTGTCCTGTTTGTGATGGCGGGGTCGAGTCTTTGGAGCATTTGTTCTTTCGGTGTCATTTGTCAAAACAGATTGCTCGCAAGGTATCTTTATGGTGGAACGTCGCTTATGTCGATGTTAATTAGTACGCTGAGTGGTATTCTTGGATAGTGTCTTTGCGTATTGCAGCGAAATCTAAATTGATGTTAGAAGGTGTGTTCTATACTATGTGGTGGCAGTTATGGACGTATCGTAACAAGCTCCTTTTTTATGATAAAGTTCCATCGAAGACGGTTATTTTTGATAGTGTTGTTTCTAATTCATTTTATGGGTGTAGGTTCAGTAGTAAAGCCTCGTTTAGTTGGAACGAATGGCTAAAAAATCCCTATCTTATTGTTTTGTAATTCTAGCTCCTTGCTAGTGTTTTCTTTGAAATAAAATCGCCGTTAAAAAAAAATTTTTTTCCCGGTTTCAAAAAGATGTATTCAAATTCAGTAAATCTACTTGTAACAAATTCAACTCATCAAAACATTGAGCATCCTGAAGAAGTGAACAAATACAATATGACAAAAGTGACGCCAAACTAAAACAACGATAACAGGATCAATAAGTATTAATAATCAATTAATCCGTTATATAATCCGTTTTCTAAAATTGCCAGTAAGTTGAACTGAAATAGTTGAGCTGAAATCGAGAAAGTAAGGAAAGAGAGAATGTAACGGGTTGCGAAAAGTGGTTGACTTTGATATATAGCTGAAGTCTGAAGAGTATTAAACCTGCCAGTACTAATATCTGCCCATATCATGATAAACCAGATACTAAGACTGATGACACAATGACTCAATGAGCATCTCCCAACTTAAAATTTGAAAGCAATCCAATAACTATAGATCTTGAACCAGCAACTTTTAAGACTAGAGTTGACCATTATATGCCAAAAGTCAAACAAGATAAAACTGAAACGAACTCCATGATCAAGAACCATTTCCTGATAATGAAATCTAATGCACAGCTTGAACATGCGATCATGCATTGACAAAGAAAGAAACCTAAACGTAACCAAATAGCGTGCATTTAAGATCAAATATCGATAAACCCAATCAAATACATTCAATTATCGAACCATGATCAAGAACCATTTTCCTGATTACAAAATCGAATACACAACTTGAAAAGGCCATATTGCATCTGACTAAGGAGAGTTCTCGGATTCCATCCTTAAATTACCAAATTTACAAGCAGCAGCATAAGAACCCAAGATTCCTCACACCCGCCACAAATTCAAACATAGCCAAATGTAGAGGTGGCAAATGGGTCGGTTCGGGTCGGTTTGGGTCATGGGTCAAATGGGTTTTGGGTCAACGGGTCATGGGTCAAATGGGTCATGGTTTAAGAATGGGTCAAATGGGTCATGGGTCGGGTCGGATCGACCAACTAGATCATGGGTCAAATCGGAAGAAAACGTAAAAAACAGACGAAAACGTAAGAAATCGGACGAAAACGTAAAAAAGCCTATTGGACCCAAACATCATTTAACTTAAAGGCCCAAATGACCCAAATATTCAAAAAAAATGACCCAATTAAACACATTCTTTTATATTTGGGTCAAGATTACCACCTCTAGCCAAATAGTTTCATACTCTGTGCAAATAATATTCATACACATATCGCAACTAAGACCAGAAACACATACATGCATTCATCTCTTAAGATCAAATATCCACCTGCCCAATCAGATACAATCAAGTAAATTTGACCCATGAATACCTTAGGAAACCAAATAGTAAACATTTTGAAGATAAATTGACATGTTATAGTGAACCAAGTGAGGCAAATGACTTTATTACAAGTCCAAGAACCATCCAAACTAGCCTTACACTGTGCTGGAACAATTGGAATCAAAATGTTTCACCAGAGACTTGCATTCATCATGTTTTGGGGTGTTTAGCTGTGAGTTTTAGAATAGAAACATTGAACACATGCAACAAGATATAAATTACACCCCATGTGGTACTGAAAACATAAACATGTTCGAGAAAAACAACTTTATATAAAAAGTTGTACTAGAGACATAATACCATAGCTGACAATCACCAAGGCCGCCCCGAAAATTTTAAGGGCCCTGTGCCGAAATTACATACTAGGCCTCTGAAACGCAAAAATTCGTTATAATGTGAATTCTTTCTGATAAATATTAGAGGAAAAACAAATCTAATTATTTCAATCTACGTATTCCAATGACTCACATGTACAACATTAACTACAACAGACTACCATAAACATATTTTAGTCACTATATAAGACATCCTATACTTGTAAAAATGAAAGGTTTAATTTGTTAATTTGTAAAGCCCCTAGACTAGTTTCATAAATAAAACTAAAAGAATAGGACCTAAGATGTACAACCTACAAACTCTATAGGGTCGGAGGCCAATGACATACAGTCATCATCTTCCTCAGCCCGCCCCTGTTCAAATCTTTTTTCTGATATTGCTAATTACCAATTGATTTTCATCTATTTATTTGTTAAAACCATTTTCATTTATGGTTTGAACACATACATATCTAATATTATGATAGAAACTGTTAGTACAAAATTAGTGCGAATGGGGTTAACGGGATGGAACTCGCTTACAATGAGTCGTAAGCTCGTCTTTTAGGGTAATGCTTATACTAAGTGAATATCAGTGAGGACTTTTTGCTAAGAAAAGTAGCACCGTTAGCCTTAGCGCGGGAGGGGTGTCCCGCGATTAAGCTCGGGTGTAAGAGTAAGTATGGGTTATTAGTAGTATATGTGTAATGATAGCGGAAGTCATACCGTTAGAAGTGTTTAGGTCACTTCTTATATAGGCAGGTGTCACTGTCGGATGCCAAAGTCACGGGGTGAGGTTCACCTTATTACCTAGTGGGTAATGAGGCTGTTGTTGTGAGGTCAACGTCGATGATGTTGCCAACTTTTGTAGCATAGGTGCCTAGGTTATCGTTGTAATCGTTTGTTATCCTTATTAGGAACATTGACGTTCTTCCTCGAAGCCTCATGTTTTGTCCCTTACTCTTTTTTGCTTGGTCACGGGTGGCTGTTTGTCTTGTAGCGGTACATGTTCCGCAAGGGTGTGTGTGGATTGCGGAGCTGCAGAGCTTATACTTCTTGCGGCTGTGTGTAGGTTATACTTCCCGCGGAGCGGTTAGTACCTGGCCGTCTTAGATCCTTTTGGTTCTTGGGCTTGGGCTCATTACTTGTTGTTTGGCCTGAATTCGCAGTTCGGTTGGTACCATACGTCATCAGTATCATTGTAAACAATATTGTTTGGTTTGATAATTACATGTATCATACTTTTTGGAATATATTTATGTTCTCAAACAAAAATTGAAAAAATAATATCATTAATCTATCTATATTTGTTATCTTCTTC
>BQNB010131684.1:0-18744 GCA_026074375.1 Tanacetum coccineum | reverse complement strand
CTTCTCGGTTTCATTGATTGTTGTTTTTAGATTATATATATTTTATATTTTATTATATATATAGTGTAAAGTCAGCCAATCAATGTTCATGGAGGAACCTTTTGATTTCTTGTATTGTTTAAGAGTTGTTTCCTGTAATAGTGACATAATCTACATAGATGAGTATGGCAATAAATGTTTCCCTTCTTTTAAATGTGAACAAAGAATGGTTCGCTCCTGTTTGTTTGAATCCGATTTCTACTAGGGAATTTATGAATTTTTGGTACCAATTTCTTGAAGCTTGCTTTAACCCATAGAGAGATTTTTTTTAGCTTGCACACTCTGTTGTCATTTGATTTTTTTAAAACCTTGGGGGACTTTCATGTAGACTTCCTCGTGTAAATCCCCGTGCAAAAAGGCATTATTCACATCAAGTTGGTGTATTTGCCATTCTAGTTTTACCGCCACCGTTAAAAGTGTTCGAACCGTAACGAGCTTTGCCACTGGAGCAAACGTCTCATGGGAATCTACTCCTTTCATTCATGTGAATCCTTTTGCTACGAGTCGGGTCTTGTACATTTCCACATCTCTATTTGGTTTATATTTGATTTTGTAGACCCACTTGGAGTCAATGGCCTTCTTTCCGTTTGATAGCTCTTCTAAAATCCAAGTCTTATTTTGTTCAAGAGTTTGGATCTCTTTTTTCATTGCTTCTATCCACCTTGGGTCCTGAATGGCTTGTTGGAAATGTTTTGGCTCATTGTTGGAAGTAATGGCCGATAAAAAGGCTTTGTGTGTGTTAGTAAAATTATCATAAGAAATATAATGTGCCAAGGAATGTACCGTTGAGGGCTCTCGACTGAAAGTGGGCTGCTTGTGGTCTATAGATAAGGGAAGTTGGACTTCATAATCATCAAGATACGTAGGACGGGTTCTGTTCCTTTTTGCCGAGTTCTGTTCCTTTCTCCATGGCATATTTCTTCCTTTTATATTCATTAAGATGCTTTTTATTGGTTACAATTTTTTTTGTGAAAGTTTTTGTACAAAATTTATATGGATGTAGCATTATGAATCTGTTACCAAGGGGGCCAATAAGTTAAGGGGAGTAGCTAGCTAGAGGAGAGCCCGCGTTTTTTTATTTGACAAAAGAGGGAAAAGAAGTATAAACGGGTATAACGGATGAAAAGAGTGAATTTTATATTTTACGTTATATGTTGCTAGTTATATATTTATCATCTTTACAATAAGAAAGACCTTTTAGTTTTAATATCTACATATTTACACTAACAATTACTTTAACTTAGACAATATGTTAAAAACAATGTTCAAACTCACTCAGCGAAATGCTCAGGAAAGTGAAATATTTCTTGCAAACTCATCTCTTTCGGAACCAATTAGCTATGGTCTAAACTTGTGTCTCAACTCAAGAATCTCAAGCCTCTATCACTATCGGGTTAGAAGGCTAACGGTTTATTTGATTGTGTAGGAAATCATCACTTCTCTTGCTCTAGTACAAGATCTAATGCTCAAATCATTCGAGAACTCGACCCGACGTACAATTTGAGTCCTATTCTAAATCCTACACTAATTTTGTACTAACACAAGACATTAGACACATATAAAATTTACAACATCTAAAGAGTTACCATTGTTCTGAGTTGAGTGGGTCTAGTATTAAAAATGATGTGGAGTAGGCACCAAAAATGGTTGCTTACATGTCGGATCCAATTAGCAATGCTTAAACGTGGCGCATGACACATATAGATCGAAGCTTTTTCTTTAAACATATACAATCACTTATTGCATTACATCTAAATTCTAATGGATAAGATCATAGATAGCTATCTACCAGTTATTATTTTACATTACATATAAGCTCGTTTCTATATTCTACTACTAGTAATATTCTATCATGTTCATTTTGCTCACAGGTTGCAGCTACTCTACCTCATTCTACGTATATAAAGACTATTAAGCTAGAGAATATAAATTATCATTGTACCTGCAACAACTTTACACTAACAAAAATAAGATGAAACAATATCCATTAAATACGGAATTTCTAGATTCTTGTTTAGGTGTTGAGCATGGAGGGAAAGACGTAAAGTAACACTCCTACGCCTAGCTAGTTTCCTAAAGGTTACGATAATAATTCTTCCATTATTTGGATCTTTTAATTACTTTCATAACTTGACGTTTGTCAATCTAATAATTATTTAATAAATGAGTAAAGTGCAAAATACATCTTTGTGGTTTGTCAAAAGTCGGTCTCACGTCCTTGACTCAAATTTGGTCTAAAATTCATCCTTCCGTTAGTAAAAGTGAGCCACCATACACCTCTGAGGACGAACGGTGCAAATATTTTGTCAGTTAAAAAGAAAAAAGTGTTGGTCATGTGAAGATGTGAGACGCACTTTTAGCAAACCACATAGATGTATTTTTGTTGGTATCACACACTCACAATGTAAAGTACTGAACAAGAAAATGGAAATGAAAATTGTGTATTATTCAATGAACCAACTACGTAATTAAATACAGGAAGGAAAAACAGAAAATAAACGTTATTCCAAAGCTAACTCCTATTCTTTAGGTAGATCATATTCTTTAGGTAGACTGAAAACTTTCAAAAACAAACCAATTCTTAAATCAGGAGTTTATTCACGTGACTTAATTATTCAACATACCTTCTTCTAAACTAAAGGATCAACATCTTTGGTTTATCTCACTCATGCCCAGTTTGCTACGTAATTTCTCAAACTGATCAAGCTTCAGTGGCTTTGTCATCAAGTCAGCAATTTGAGCTTGCGTGTTGCAATACTTTTAAGTCTATAACCCCTTCAATTACCAAGTCTCGGAGGAAATAGTACCTAACAATATGCTTGCTTCTGTTATACATCACTGGATTTCTTGACGATCTAATAGTTGACATATTGTCACAAACTACAATAATACTTTCTTTCTGTGGCAAACCAATGTGCCTTAGAATTCTCCTAAGCCGAATCACTTGACAGGCACATGTTGTAGCAGTAACAAACTCAGCTTTTGTAGTAGAGAGAGTCACAATTGGTTGTCGTTTAGATGACCAGGCTGTTGAGTCGTGAAGGCTTATATCCCACATCAGTAGAATGAGTAAATTGGATTAGGGTCTCACACCTATAAATAACCCCTCATTGTAATTGTAAACTTGTATCTCTTGTGTGTGTGCGTACTACAATAATAAAATCTCTCTGGTTCGACCCCGTGGACTGCTACGACTACCTTAGTCGTAGATACCACGTTACATCTCGTGTTCTTTACTTTTAACAAGCGTTGTTTGTATTCTTTGTTTGTTTGAGCGGTGTGTGCAGTAGCTATATACCGTACAAATGTTTGTACTAAGGTGTGTGCAGGTGCGATATACCCTAGCAAAGTGGTATCAAGAGCCAGGCTACGATAAACAATGGCAGAAGAAGGTAAGATAAAGATCGACAAGTTTGATGGTCACAATTTTAGGTTTTGGAAGATGCAGATCGAAGACTATCTGTATCAGAAGAAGCTTCACGAGCCTTTGGCAGAAGCCAAACCTACAGGAATGAAGGCTGAGGATTGGGCCTGCTAGATAGGCAGGCTCTGGGTGCGGTCAGGCTATCATTGACGAAGAACGTAGCCTACAACGTTGTCAATGAGAAGACTACATACGACTTGTTTAAGGCTCTGTCTAATATGTACGAGAAACCTAGTGCGTCAAATAAGGTGTTTCTTATTCGACAGTTGGTTAATACGAAGATGAATGAAGGAGCCTCTGTTGCAGATCATGTAAACGAGTTTAATTCAATCCTATCAAGGTTGATGTCGGTTGATATTAAATTCGATGATGAAGTACAAGCTCTTTTGTTACTCTCTTCGTTGCCCGAGAGCTGGTCAGGCACTGTTACAGCAGTTAGTGGTTCAACCGGAAGTACTAAGCTTAAGTTTGATAACATTCGTGATTTAATTCTTGGGGAAGATATCCGTAGGAAGACATCCGGAGAGTACTCGAACTCCTTGTTAAGTGCAGAAGACAAAGGCAGGGGCAGAAAGCAAGACAGAGGGCAGAAGCATAACAGAAGTAGATCGAAATCAAAGAAGAGAGGTCAGTCCAAGAACAGGCAGGATATCACGTGTTGGAATTGCAACCAGAAGGGCCACTTTCAGAATTACTGTTCCAAGCCTATAACCTCCAGGGATAAGGAGGTTAACATGGCAACTAGAGACTATGATGACGCATTAGTATGTTGCGTTGAGAATACGATTGATGATCGTATAATAGATTCTAGTGCATCGTTCCATGCTACATATTGCGAAGAAGAGTTAGAATGCTCCGGTAAAGTTCGTTTAGCAGATGACAAGACTCTAGACATTGCAGGCATTGGGGATGTTGTCCTCAAAACTTATTTTGGTACTAGTTAGACTCTGAAAGATGTTAGGTACATTCCAGGCCTAAAGAAAAGGTTAATCTCTGTTGGGCAGCTTGATGAGGAAGGGTGCCACGTAGGCTTCAGAGACCAGCAGTGGAAGGTTACTAAAGGTAGATTGGTGGTAGCTCGTGGGAACAAACGTGGAAGCATGTATATGGTTGAGGTACCCTCTGATAGGATTAACGCAGCTATTGATGGTATGGGCAACGCAGCTCTGTGGCACTAGAGGCTTGGGCATATAAGTGAGAGGGTATGAAGATTCTAGCTTTGAAAGGTAGGATTCCAGATTTTTAAAAGACTGTTGTAGGCTTTTGTGAGCCATGTGTATTGGGGAAACAGAAGAAGGTAATCTTTGTAAAGTCTGTGAATACAAGAAAACTACAGAGGCTCGAGCTAGTTCATACAGATGTCTATGGCTCTACATCTGTTGCATCAATAGGCGGACCCGCTACTATGTTACCTTTATTGATGACAGCAACAGGAAGGTATGGGTTTGTTTTTTTAAAATAAATATGAGGTATTCAACACTTTTAAGAAGTGGAAGGCTGTAGTGGAGAATGAAACAAACCTTTGGGTGAAGTGTTTGAAATCCGATAATGGTGGAGGGTATAGTAGCCGAGAGTTCATTGATTATTATGCTAAGAACGGGATTAGGATGCTTAAAACAGTCTCGGAAACACCTCAACATAATGGTGTTGCTGAAAGAATGAACCGAACATTTAATAAGAGAGCAAATAGTTTAGGCTTCATGCAGGGCTCCCAAAGATGTTTTGGGAAGATTCAGTTACTACGGCAGCTTACTTAATTAATCGCGGACCCTCCATGCCTTTAGGGTTTCGAATTTCAGAAGAGGAATGGCAAAGGAAGGAAGTTAGTCTTGCACACTTGACGGTATATGGGTGTGACTCCTACGTTAAGGTGAAAGATGTTGCAAGTGATAAGCTAGATGCAAAGTCTGTAAAGTGCACATTCATAGGCTATGGCTCAGATGAGATGGGATATCACTTTTGGGATTCGAAGAGTCACAAGGTCGTCCGAAGCAGAGATGTCACATTTAATGAGGACTCTTGTTGGGAATTATATTTGAGTTGATAAGACAAAACACGAATGAAACAAGATGGAAACAAAAGGACCAACGTCGTCATTGTGGGATTCTACAAAATGTAGAAGAAAATAAAGATTTGGCCAACAAAAGATAATGATGAAGAGATAAAGATGAATATTTAATTTGGTCAAAATAAAGATTTCGTCATTAATATCTTTTAATAGTTTACATGTAAAGCGTTGACTCCTTATGCTATAAAAGGAGGTCTAGGCATAATATGTTTATCATCCATCATAGTTAGATATCTCCAATGAGAGTCTAATAGTTAGCTTATTAGTTAGTTTATAGTTTATGTATTAGTACGAATAAAGAAAACCTTGTTTGATAACTTATTGTTCTTGTTTATTCCGCTGCGTATATAAGTTATCTGTAAAACTAATCCTAGATGGGCTAAACGATTCTCAAAAACTATCTATATGGAGCCAAGGCTGCAACAGATTCTAGTAACTTAACTAAGCCAAATCAGAAGGATCAAGTGGTGTTAGAAGATTCGCCAGAGAACCTTGCAAATAATAACATGGTTACAAAGCATGTGTTGAGTTCAGAAATCACTTAGAGCCCAGGTGGGAGCTCAGATACGAGTGAGGGTCCGAAAACAGTAGGAGCTTCAAGGATAGTGGAATATCAGATGAAAAGACTCTGAAGACAAAGCATCCTTTGAGGAGGGAGGCTCCGAGACTCCACAGTTACGAAGATCCACCAGAGAGTCCAGGGCTCCGACAGCAAACTATTTGCTACTGGCAGATGGTGAACCAGAGTCTTATTCAGAAGCCTTGAATAGCAAATAATTCATACAATGAAAGAAGGCTATTAATGAAGAGATGGTCTCACTTGAAAAGAACCAGCCTTGGTGCTTAGTTAGATTTCTAGGAAGAAAGAAGGCATTACAGAGCAAGTGGGTGTTCAGGGTTAAAGAAGAGCAGGATGGAAAGAAAAGGTACAAGGCTAGATTGGTAGTTAAGGGTTTCCAACCGAAACAGGGGGTAGACTACAATGAGATCTTCTCTCCAGTTGTGAAGATGACTACAATCAGGTTAGTCTTGAGTATTATAGCCACAGAGAACTTGCATCTAGAGCAATTAGATGTCAAGACAACCTTCTTACATGATGACCTTGATGAATATATCTACATGACACAACCAGAGAGTTTTCAGTCAGCTGGGAAAGAAGAAAACCTCGTGTGCAAATTAAAGAAAAGTCTATATGGATTAAAGCAAGCACCGAGACAATGGTACTTGAAATTTGATAGTTTTATACAGAGGCAAGGGTATAAGAGATGTGCTATGGACCATTATTTCTATCTAAAGAAAGTTGGCTCATCCTCAATTATATTACTGTTATATGTTGATGACATGTTGGTAGCAGGCTCCGACACGGCAAAAATCAAGAAGCTCAAGAGACAGTTGTCTTAAGAATTCGAGATGAAGGATTTAGGTCCCGCAAAGCAGATTCTAGGCATGAGCATCATCAGAGATAGAACAAAGGGTACTCTAAGGCTATCCCACGAGAAATACACAGGGAAGGTTTTAGAGAAGTTTAATATGAAGGATGCGAAGGCTAGATGTCAGCCTTTGGGAGACCATTTTAAGCTCAATAAGAAACAAGCACCTAAGACAGAGGCTTCAAGATGAAGAATGGCTAAGGTTCCTTATGCTTCAGCAGTTGGCGGTGTAATGTACGCTATGGTGTGTACAAGGCCAGATATAGCTCATGTAGTGGGAGTTGTTAGCAGATTCATGTCTAACCCATGAAGGGAGCATTGGGAAGCCGTCAAGTGGCTGTTACACTACTTGAAAGGTACTTCGAAGGCTACTCTCTGTTTTAGTAGAAAAGAGGTTATCTTATAAGGATTCTCCGATTCAGACTATGGAGGTTGCTTAGATTCGGGCAAGAGTACTACGGGTTATGTTTTCACAGTGGGTGGTACAGCAGTTAGTTGGATGTCTAGAATTCAGAAGTGTGTCGCTATGTCAACTACAGAAGCCGAGTATATGGCTATTGCAGAGGCTGGCAAAGAGTTGGTATGGTTAAAGAATTTTCTTAAAGAGTTAGACAGAGCCCAAACAGAGTGTGTTCTATTTTGTGATAACCCGAGTGCTATTTATCTCGCAAAGAATCTGGTGTTTCACGGTCGAACGAAACACATCAAGATAAGATATCACTATATCCGAGAATTGGTAAGTAAAGGGACATTATCTTTGAAGAAGATTCTTAGAGCAAAGAACCCTGCAGATATGCTCACCAAGGTGGTGACGACAGAGAAGTTGAAGCTTTGCGCAGCTTCAACTGGCCTCCGAGATAACTGATGAACGGAGGTTGGTGTCTTACCAGAGAGAGAGAGAGAGAGGTTATTAGAACCAGACTTGGTCCTTAGTCGGATTACCAGCAGGAAAGAAGGCATTACAGAGCAAGTGGGTGGTCAGGGTTAAAGAAGAGCAGGACCACATGAAAAGGTACAAGGCTAGATTGGTAGTTAAGGTTTCCACCGAACAGGGGGAGACTACAATGAGATCTTAATCTCCAGTTGTGAAGATGACTAAAATCAGGTTAGTCTTGAGTATTATAGCCTCTGAGGACTTACATCTAGAGCAATTAAATGTCAAGACAACCTTCTTACATGGTGACATTGATGAAGACATCTACATGACACAACCAGAGAGGGGGGTTTTTTTTTTTTTTTTTTTTCAAGGGGGGGTCGCTGGGGAAGAGAAAACTCGTGTGCAATTGAAGAAAAGCTATATGGGATTAAAAGCAAGAACAAGGACAATGTGTACTTGAAATTTGATAGTTTTATGCTGAGGGAAGGGTATAAGAGATGTGTATGGGACCATTATTGCTTTTAAAGAAAGTGGCTCATCCTAATATATTAGTGTTATATGTTGATGAATGTTCGGTAAGCAGGCTCTGAACGACAGAAATCAAGTAGCTCAAAGATGACAGTTGTCTCAAGAATTCGAGATGAAGGATTTAGGCCCAGCAAAGCAGATTCTAGGCATGAGCATCATCAGAGATAGAACAAAGGTTACTCTAAGGCTATCCCAAGAGAAATACATAGGGAAGGTTTTAGAGAAGTTTAATACGAAGGATGTAAAGGCTAGATGTCAGCCTTTGGGAGACCATTTTAAGCTCAGTAAGAAACAAGCACTTAAGACGGAGGCTTCAAGACGAAGAATGGCTAAGGTTCATTATGCTTCAGCAGTTGGCAGTGTGATGTACGCTATGGTGTGTACAAGGCCAGATATAGCTCATGCAGTGGGAGTTGTTAGCAGATTCATGTCTAACCCAGGAAGGGAGCATTAGAAAGCCGTCAAGTGGCTGTTACACTCCTTGAAAGGTACTTCGAAGGCTACTCTCTATTTCAGTAGAAAAGAGGTTGTCTTATAAGGATTCTCCGATTCAGACTATGGAGGTTGCTTAGATTCGGGCAAGAGTACTACGGGTTATGTTTTCATAGTCGGTGGTACAACAGTTAGTTAGATGTCTGGAATTCAGAAGCGTGTCGCTATGTCAACTACAGAAGCCAAGTATATGGCTATTGCAGAGGCTGGCAAAGAGTTGGTATGGTTGAAGAATTTTCTTGAAGAGTTAGACAAAGTGATAACGCTCAAATTATACATGTTTCTATATACGTTATCAATAATTATATATATATATATATATATATATATATATATATATATATATATATATATATATATATATATATATATATATATAAATATAAAAACTGGTTAATTATAAGAACTTTTGGTATAGAATAGAGTATATTTGCTATTGTATGTTCTTAGAATGTGTCGTGGAAGAAAATGGAAGAATACATGAAGATTTGAAGCTTAAACAAAGAAGTAAACTCAAGTTAATGATCTCCTGACACCTGTTCACTGTTTTGGTCATAACTCGGTCATACGAACTTCGTTTTAGTTGGTTCAAGCGGCTACATGAGCAGAATTCAATTATCTACAACCATATAAAAGGCCAACTGCTGAAAACGACCAAAAGTATGCCGCACTTGCAGAAAGTGCGGCATACTTTTCACCAAAACTAAAAAGTCCTTTAACACCAAAAGTGCGGCGGTTTTACCCAATGTGCGACGCACTTTTGAGGCGGTGGAGAAAATTAAATGCAATTAAATGCTAAGTGCATTAACTTACTAAGTGCAACGCACAAATAAGTTTGTGCGGCGTACTTTAACCCCTGAACAGCCTATAAATACCCTCCTTGGCTCTCCCATTTGATATATTCTCACACACAACTCATATATCACATACACACTCTCTAGAAAGTAGTTTGGAGAGGAGGAAGGAGTGGTGAGGGTCTTAGGACCCAATGATCCAAACACCCCTCTACACCGCCATGAACCACCACCATATTTATAAATTTCCTAGTTCTAACACCGTATATAGACCACCTACCATCCATTTCTAGAATCTAAACACTTCTTACTTTGATTCTTAGAGGATTCACGCCAAATTCTCTTAAGGTTATCACCATAAAACTTGTAACCAAACACTCCATTTAGTGATATGTTGCGGATTTCCAGAAGTTACTTGGTATATTCCGGGCTATCTTAGTAGCATTTGGTTGTTGGTTGATCATGGAACTATTAGTTTTGGGTTGGCGGTTGTTGTATTCGAAATATTGATTGTTACTTTGTTCTCATATGTGAAACATGATATGATATTTGGATGATTTTGCTATGACTTATGAATATACATGTTTATGAATTCGATGTTATCTTGCTTGGATCCTTGTTTATCTTTTGGTATATCATTGCAATTGAAATACGCCGAAAGGGTTAATTGTCTTGATGTATTTTGAATCGTTAGTCTATGGCGTGTCAATATCATACTTGTGAGAATTGTGGTAAATTGATAATCAACTAAGTAGAATTATGTTTAAGACCCTTCCTTATGTTGACAGACCGGGTTGGGAGGAATTCGTATATATGCATATTTGATATAAACAATTCTTAATGCGCTCGTGATGATGTAGTATATAGGCCGAAAGGATTCTATGTTATCATGAGTAGATATGTGTGTTATTATGATTACCCGTCATATATGACTTGTATGCTTTGTTTATATAAAGTCTTGCTCTATCTCTATCTATTATGTTATGCGGATCATGCCTTGTTCTTGTTTGCTTTATACATACGTTTTGGCTATTTGATCCATGACAATCTGTCAAAAAAGCGGCAGGGTTTTGGAGGGAAGTAGTTGAGCGCTTTCACGAAGAAATGGGCGAAGACAAAAGAAGCTACGATTCTGTTAACTACAAATGGAAAAATAGGATTCGTCCTAAGGTTAGTCAATTTTGTGAGATTTATAATAGTGTCCGAGAAGCCGAGCTCGAGTATCGTACTATTTACAATGCTCCTTTTATATTGACTGGATGTTGGAAGATTTTGAAAGACCATCCTAAATGTAAAAATGTTGAAATGCCAAAGTTTTATAAATCCAAACAATCATCTTCCAAAAAATCGAGGACATTAGAAAATACGTCACAAGGAAATTCGGATTCAGCACACATTGGCGTGAATCTAAACGATAAAGCAGCTGATTCAGAGGATGTAGAAGCTCAAAAGGTTCCTGCACCAATTGGCCGAGACCGGGCTAAGAAGAAAGGATCATCATCTGGTGCTCGTTCGGAAACTTCAATTGAAGGTGATCCTAGTCTTGTTGACGCGTTGCTTAGTAAATTCACAATGGCTGCAACGCTGTTTTTTACGCAGAGGAATGAGTCCTCCTCTGAGTATTTACGAATTAAAGAGCGTGAATTAGAACTGGAAGAACGGAAGCGCCAGGAGCAAGGAGAATTGGAGAGACTAAGGATTGCACAACGTGATAAAGAATTAGACCTCCAACAAAAAATGTTCGAATTTCAGCAACAACAAAAGTTCGAGGAGGACCTCAAGTATTGCAATGAAGATCATGATCATTTAACTGACAGAGCTTTATCTACGGCGTTGTTTTTGAAGAAAAAAATCAAGGAGCGTTGGAATTTAGACTATTAGTTTTTAGTTTCCGTATTTTAATTTCAGTATTTGTATTTTCGTATTTTAATTTCAGTATTTGTATTTCGAATTTTAATTTCCTTATTTTAATTTCAGTATTTGTATTTGTAATGTTTTAATTATTTATTAATGTAATGTTAAAAAAAATTGTTCGGTGTTTTCTGCGGTCACCACTACGTGTGTTTAATCACTGTGTGATATAAGAGAGAGAAAGCTGAGTTGACGCTGACGTGATGATATCCTCTGCGGTCACCACTACGTTCAGTCTTAAAAAATGAAGCCAAGGGTGAAAAGTAGATGATGGGAAACAGTTGTGGAGTACGTGGAAAAGGTTGACTTATGTTGATGCTGTCAGCCACTATCACACACACTGATTCTTGTAAGTTTGGACCACTTTACCCCTTGACAATGACCAAACCCTATCAATTCAATTGTGGTCTCACATGCATCACTCTCACCATCATCACCATAATCATATTCCATATATATGAAGGGTGAATCCGAACCATTTTACATAATGTTCCATCATCATTAAAGTGAAATTTCATCATACCAAATAGTATAATGTTTTGCAATACTATGTAGCAATGTAAGTTCCTAATCATATTAATCATGACATTAACTAATGCTTGTAACCTGGTAATGTTCATCTAGCCCGTTTTGGATCTGGTATCTAGCTAGTTTTTTTGACGAGAAATGATTTTTTTTTCTTCTATTGATCATTCTTATGCATATATGTCAATTAGATGGGCTACTTTTTCTCACATTATTAAAATTTTTTGAAGCGTGACCGTAATTTTTTTATAAAAGCTTATAAATGTGTCATCTCACTAACTTATATATAAGCCTACTTCTAATACATATAAAGTTTCATAAAGCTTTATAAACTTTAAATATAGGTCAACGCAGTGTTGAAAAAAATGTCTACAAGTCCGATTAATCGTCGCCTAGGCGTTAAAAGGCCACCGATCTTGCCGATTTATGTAACTGGGTCAAACAAATAGGTCAACCGTTGTCAATGGCGATCAACGGTGGTCAAACTTTTCAGAAACCTTCTAATCTTGCCGGAAGTACCTAAAACTCACCGTAAACTTGTTTATCAATTATAGTAACTGTTTAAATCTATTACAAGTTTTTATTTAGAAATTTTTTTGCCAATCATACCTAAAACTCGCCGAAATACACAAAACTTGCTGAAAATTCTCAAATTTTGTCAGAAATGCCAATCCGATTAATCCCGCCTAGACCGATTACAAGCTATATGGTGGTCACCCACCCGACTAATGATTCATGATTTTTGCAACCTTGACTCAAATATGAAAAACTATTAGCTCATTACATATTGTCATCAACCATTAACAGTGTGAAAGACACACCTCCACCCATGTTTCATTTTATGGGTATGATTTTATTTTTTCATTCTCAATTGTGGGTTCCATTGCAAACCAAAACATATGAATCATAGAATAATTAAACGGGCCCTTGAATGGTATTCAAGATCTTGTTGGTAACTAGATACTAGTATAATATACGGAAAAAAACAAGTCCATTTAAGTCAACATATAAGTGCGTTGTCATTGCATGTAATTAAGCTTTAGGTACCCCACCTAGGGGCGTGCACGGTTCGGTTTGGGTCGGTTTTTGGCTAAAACCGAAACCGAACCGAAATATTCGGTTTTTATAAAACCAAAAACCGAAACCATTCGGTTTTTGGCGGTTCGGTTTTCTCGATTTTTTGTGGTTTGGTTTTTTCGGTTTCAAACCGTTTAAATTTGGTTGTTGCTAATTTATATTAATAAACTTGTTTTAGTAGAAAATTGGTTACTTTTTTTAATTTTTTTGTGTCAATATGAGCCTAATAATGTTTACACAAATTTTTACAATTATACACATATAAATAAAAGACACACACATGCATATAAAAATACACATAGTATGATCATTGTCATTGGAACGATATATGTGTCAAGTAAACATACGTACACAAGAAACATATATATAAACATTAAGATAATATATATTATAATAATTTCATCCATAAAATAAATATGAATTTAAAATTTTTAGTTATCATTTATTTATTTATATTATGTTTATTATATATTATTATAAAACTGGTTTGGTTCGGTTTTTGAACAAAAACCCAAATCGAACCAAAAAATTTCGGTTTTTGAAAAATTAAAAACCGAAACATCGATTTCTAATTTCGGTCGGTTTTTCCGGTTCGATTTTTTTGATTTTCGGTTCGGTTTCGGTTTTTTCGGTTTCTTTTGCTCACCCCTACCCCCACCCAAAATCCAACTCCCAACAACATATATACGGAGTACATGATAACACACTTCACAAAGTCACTCTCTTTCACACACAAAACACTAGCACAAAGTGATCAGACAATGAAGCACATCTTTCCTTGTGGTGTTCCTTTGATCTTACTTCTATCCCTTATTGTCATTTCACATACATCTGCTCGTTTCTTGCACACCAAACCAGGTAACTTCTTCTATACTTCTATATACGTTCATAACAGCAATTAATATCTAAAGTTTTTGACGTTTTTTGACTTGGACTGCAGGTGAAAAGATGGTGCAACATGATGAATCCAAGAACACTAATGAAGGTTATCCTGTTGACATAGAAACCATCAACTCTTTTGATGTAAGTTCACTATCTTGTCTTAAGATTTTGTTAGCAAACGTCTAGGAGCGTTTTGAAGCAACTATCATTTCTACTTTTTATAAACTCTCGAGATCAAAACGCTACTTTTAGTAGCATTTACGAGCAACTAGTGTTTTCGCTTACTAATTATGACTATAGAGCTACGTTAACAAACACTTTATCAAAACAAACAGCTACCGCTTTCTGTTAGCTTTTTGTTAATGGCCAAACACACCTTATATGAAGTATCATATTTGACTTTTATTTTGAAATTACAGGAAATGATGGGGTTGGAAGCATGTTTAAGTGGGTGAAGAGATGCTGAAGAGAAGGGTTCTTGCAGAAGCTCACTTGGACTATATTTACACTCAGCAACATAAACCTTGAAAAAAAGTGAAATTTCATCACCTTCTCTATAGCTCTTTTCTTTTCTAATGTAACATATGTCAAAAAAATCTTAGATTACTATCATACCATTTGTTGGTTTAAATGGGAATCTGGGTGTAACTTTAACTAGTATATGAACACTAATATTGAGTAACTTTAATAATAGTTTAAGTTGTGTGGCTTGGTGTAAACTATTATATGCATTCATGAGCATCTTAGAAAGGTACATATTCTCTTCTCTTTTTATGGGCACGACCCTAACTAGACGGAGGGGGTGTTTGGAATAGCTTTTCAATGGGCTTGCTGGCTTATATAAATTTTGAAAAGTGGATGACACTCTTTTAGCATGTGAGTTTATCGACTTGAGCTTATTATCTTAAATAACCGGCCATACGCAAATTTATAAGGTTATAAGCCGAGAAAATTGAGCTTTTCTGTTTTTCCAATCTAAATAAGTTGATAAGCCCATATTCCATAAGCTAATACAAGCACCCTGAAATTATCTAAAGGTGCTTATGTGCATTGAGATACTAGTATAACTCCAACTTAGAATTGAGGCATGCAGTTATTTAAGACAGTTGGGAAGTATAGAAATTTTCAGTGAAGTTGACTAAATTGAGAGTCATTATGGTTTTTCATGGTTCAGTTTTAAAGATTGCAGATACCATCAATTTCTCAACAAGAAACCACATTCTAGGACAGAATATAGGACTTTGAAGTTTGAACTATGTATCTCAAGTTTCATTTATCTTAAATCTCTATTTCTTGTTGCACCATATAAGAGTTCCACATAATGCTATTATCAACGAGATTAGTAAACATCAATTAATAACCGAAAGTGGTTTGAGCACATGGTATGACCCCCACTTTAATAATTAGGACATAAGTACATATGATTTACTTTACTTTTGCAAGATTAAAATTAGAATATATATCAATCTATTAATAGAGTGTACATTATTAGAAAATAGAAATTTAAGTTAGCATAAATAGAAAGTAGAAAATCAATACTTTCCTAGAGAGTAGAGACATTACCGGGGTGTAAACGAGTCAAATCGAGCCTAGCACTGCCAAGCTCGAGCTCGACTAAAATACTAAAACTTGAGCTCGCAATTCGATTCGAGCTCGATTATTTCCACTCGAACTCGATGAATACTCGGCATATCAAGCTCGGCTCGACTTGATTTTTATGAAACTTGAGTAAATATATAAGGTGTAGTTTAATCAAAGCTCGATAAGGCTCGCGAGCTTCACGAGCTGAGTATTTTTTTGGCTCGAACTCGAGCTCGGCTCCTTTAAATCGAGTTGATTTCAAATAGTTTACGAGTCGATCTTGAATAACTTGCGAGTTGTCTCGTTTACACCCTAGACATAAGATAACAAAAGTAAATTATTTTCCTTAAGTACCCTCTAAATGCCGAAAATAAAGCAACATATTATTTGCAGGCATTCTAGTTTTACTTGAATAAAAGAAAACACTGTTAGAAATGTGATGACAATACAAAGTTGATAGATGAAAGTAATAGTATCAATACCAAAGGTAAACATATCACCAACTTGTGAAAATGCATAATGCGAGTAAAAATTATGTTGGCGATGAAGACACAAACCAAACAAATTTTGGATATGGTGAGATTGATCGAGGAACTAACGTACCTATTCATGCAACAAGTAAAAAGTTACATTGGCAACTGAGGCACAAACCGAAGAAACTCGCAATACTACGAGACTGATCGAGGAGCTAACGTACTTATTCATGGAATAGTAAAACCACGACAATAGAATCAAATGGCTTTGGTTTTGGTTTATGGGTGCACATCACCCAAAAAGCTTGTTGAGTTCAAGTTTAGTATAATTAAAACATGCATGATATGTTATGTGAGATAGTAAGTGTGCTAGATAACAGTATCTTACAGCAATAAAAATGATATATGACAAATAGGCTAGAAAGAAGTCGGAAAAGAAAAAGAATAAAAGATTATAACCTTTGAACTACTTGAAGTTATGGTCCGACACATATCTCAGAGCTCAACTAACCGTTAAGCTCAAATTCCTTCAACCAGGTCTTCTAAATCATGCTAGTAATCAGGGTCTTTAAAAAGTCTAGGTTAAACTAAATATAAGGTCTTAAAATTTTAAGCTATCGTTTTTTGATGCATACAAACTGAACCATTTATGTGTCAAACAAATATAGGTAGTGAAAAAAAGAAAGATAAAATTTGATAGAATGTGATTGGTCCAAATTACATGTCACATGTGCATGTGAAAGTTTTTATGTGAGTTGAGGGTGAATCTAACATTGCTCTTATGTGAAAGTTGTCATTTTCTTAGCATTATTTGATGCTAAAACTAAAAATAAAATAAAATAAGCTCTATAATATAATCATTGAATGTATTATGCACAATCATTATAAAGCATTGATTAAGGGGAGTTTAGTTGTTTCAAGTATATTAACGATGTTGTCTTCAGTTTTAATATGACACCAAACATATTGTTTAATTAAATTTAACCATGAGACATTATTGTAGAATATTGATAAAGAATAATATATAAACGGATATAACCAACTAAATAATAAAGAGAAAAAAAAATAAGACAATCATGGCTCAAAGCAGAACCAAAAGTTGTTTCAAGCTATATGTCAAACATGGCTATAAAAGATATTATTTGATTGAATTTCAACTTTTTAATTAAAAAGAAAAAAAAATTGATTATATTAACTATTATTGAAATTTTATTATATAGAAAAACTAAAAACATTTTAAAATTTATTACTATATGATATGACTTACCAAAAAATTAGGAAAAAATTAAAAAAATATATATGACATCATCATAAGTTCCAAAAAGTTGACAAATGCTATTATGATGTCATTGAAAGAGAATGGTAGAATTCAAAAATCTTTTCATTTATTGTATACATATAAGGTTCGGTTCTCTTACTCCCCTTCTAAAACATGAAAATTTCATATACACTTAGGGGCGTTTGGTTCACAAAATGTTTTTGAATGAATTGTAATCTTCAAAAATAATTATAATTTGATGTAATTGCAATTCAAAAAATTGGAATGTGTTGTAACTTGTAATTGTAATTGATGAAATCTGTCGATGTGTTTGGTTGACTCGTAACGTAATGTAATTTAATTTTTTTTATAAAACTTAAAAAATTAATATAACAATAATAAAAAATATATTAAATAAGAAATAATAATAATAAAATAATAGATAATAATAATAATATCATTAAAAAGTAATATAATAATAATATAATAATGATAATAATATTAAACATAATATAATATTGATAATAATAATAATAATAACATAATAATTAATAATAATAATAAAGATTATTACTATTAATATTTTAATATTTACATAATATAATAATAATAATAATAATAATATCTCGACTTCCCTCCTATTTATTGTAAATCTCTTGAGCTTCTTAATAAAGTATTTATTGTAATAACAATAAAAATTTTATAAAGATTAATAATTGATATACTATTAATACTAATAAATAATTGTTAATAAATATTGATACGCTTTAAGAAAAGTTATGTAGACTAAAATTGTCTAAATGATAAAAGAAGTTAAAGATTCTAAACCTCTATATTATTGTTTTGTAATCTAGCTCCTTGCTAGTTTTTGTTTCTAATAAAATCGCCGTTCCAAAAAAAAAATTACAATTACGGCGCAAACCAAACATTAATTGTAATGCATGTAATCCGAATCATAATTCCTTCCACCCTGCCAACCAAACACGATAAGAATATAATTCAAATTACAATTACAACGAATTACAACATATTCATACGAACTAAACTCCCCCTTAAATCATGCTTTATAATGATTGTGCATAATACATTCAATGATTATATTATAGAGCTTATTTTATTTTATTTTTAGTTTTAGCATCAAATAATGCTAAGAAAATGACAACTTTCACATAAAAGCAATGTTAGATTCACTCTCAACTCACATAAAAACTTTCACATGCACATGTGGCATGTAATTTGGACCAATCATATTCTATCAAATTTTCTCTTTCTTTTTTCCACTACCTTTATTTGTTTGACACATAAATGGTTCAGTTTGTATGCATCAAAAAGCGATAGCTTAAATTTTTAAGACCTTAGAGTCTTAGGTGTAGTAACGTCGGCAA
>BQNB010131683.1:5336-18744 GCA_026074375.1 Tanacetum coccineum | reverse complement strand
GAAAAATTAACGCCCCGCAGTAACGTGCAAGAAAAATTAAACTTACACTATTAAACATAAAAAAAACGCGCGAAAAAACAAATAAAAATAAATAAAAAAAATAAAAATAAAAAATTAACGTCTCACAACAATGCGCGAAAAATTAATGCCCGCAGCAACGCGCGAGTAATCTTGCTTGTTTCAAAACAGTTTGTACAAAGTTAATGAGCCACGTTTGGTTTATTAAATTGGGCCTTCGTTTGGTTATCTGACATTTGGGCTTTCATTCGGTTAAAGTTAGAACTCAAACTTGGGCCAAAAGTTTGTAACAGCCAACGTGGTTTAAGGTGGTTGTGATTTTCAGTTAACAGTTTGTTTTAATTTGTGTTGTGACTTTTGGTACCGGTCAACTCATGAGGCGTGTAGCTTAAGGGTCTAGTAAACTAGCTTAATATTAATTCAAATTTCGAAAATCGAGGATTTGAATAAATAATTTATTTTGATAGATTATTAGATCGGGTGGTTTTTCGTTCTTTTTGCGGTTCGACTCGGTTTCACCTCTTTTCCCTTTTCAATATATTAGTGTAGATTTATTTGATTTAATATGTTTTTATTTGGTTATTTGATTAATATGCTTAGTGAGTAGATTTTCTTATATGCTTGTTAAGTGTTAAATTGTTTAGTAAATTAAGTGTGATTATACAAAAGGAAAATATTGATTAGTGATTTTTATATTACTTAAATTATTGTTTTGATTAATCGAGCCGGCAAAAGCCGTAAGAATAATTAGGCATTAATTTAGTAATCAATATCTTAATAAAAGTTGTTTTCAATATAAGCCAACGTTGTGAGAAGATAGTTTGTTAGAAAGATATTGGTTCATCAATATGGACTTAATTAATTAAATGACACTTAAGGATCTAAACGAATCACTTAACCAACATATCCTTTTTATATATATCTCTTCGTTTGATTGCTTTTCTTAGTCGTTAATTAGTATAATTTAGTTTATTATTATTTTATATTTAGTTTAAAATTTTTCAAAATCAAAATTAAAAGACAATCAAGCTTTATACTTAAAAACAATAACGTGGTTTTCTATTCATCTCTCGTTGGGATACGACACCTTATGGATAAACTTTTACTTTTCCTAAAGTAAATTTTCATATCTATCGGGATACTCTCTATACTATTACTATTTGATTATATTTAGTTATATATATATTTTATTATATATATACTATTATATATCTTCAAATCAGTTTTTGGCACCGTTGCCGAGGAGGGGTGATCGATTTTCACGTTTTGTTTCAAAGTGAATGCCTTGAAGATCCTTTCTCCTTGAAAGTTATTTTTGTATCAATTAAAAATATAAAAACAACAAAAATCAAAAAAAATATTTTCTATTTCTATTTTATTTTCTTTTATATATATAAATTTAAAAATACTAAAAATATTTTCATTTTATTTTTTCTATAAAAAATCCGAAAATATTTTTCTTCTTTCTTTTTCTATATATATTATCTTATCCGTCTATATAGTGCATGAGCACACGTTCTTCCGCTATACGACTTTTATCTCCTATTGAAGATCCCGAAAGGTTATTAAATCAAAGAAATAGAAGTGAACTGTCACTCCTTTTTTATCTAGAAGAAGACGATATGGCCGGACAAGATCCGCCGCAGGGTCTGATACCCGAACTCCGCTCGATGGAGGAGTTACTTCAGGCACCAACCGATGGTGTAAGGGATGCAATCCTTGTACCCCCATTCTTGCTAATCAATTCGAATTGAAGATCGGTTTACTTAATCTAGTAACCGCCATCGCTTTTCATGGTTTTGAAAACGATGATCCTCATTCTCATATTCGACGATTCACAAAAATAACACAAATAGTTAAACTTAATAACTTTCCGAGTGATGTTGTTAAATTGTTGTTATTTCCATTTTCTCTTGAGGGAGCAGCCTGAACTTGGCTTGAAAAAGAACCTTCTAATTCTATCACAACTTGGAACGATCTTGTGTCCAAGTTCGTGAACCGTTTATTTCCTCCTTCTAAGACCACCAATCTTCGAAATGAAATCACGAGATTTCAACAAAGATTCGGTGAGACATTTTCTAAAGCCTTGGACCGATTTAAAGATCTTCTTAACAAATGTCCCCATCATGGCTTTTCTCCTCTCTATCAGATTGATACCTTCTATAATAGCTTAAATCAATCTAAGCATGATTCTCTTAATTCCGCAGCTAATGGTAATTTCTTGACAAAGAATACCCAAGAAGCTTTGACTATTATTGAGAATAAATCAAAAGTTCAAACTTCTAGAAACAAACCTCAAGTTTCAAGTGCTAGTGGGAGCTCGAATCAAGATGCTCATGTTATCGCTCTCACTAAGCAAGTTGAAGTTCTTCTCTCTTCTATAAACCAACCAGTTAATTCTATACAAAATGGTTGCGAGACTTGTGGTGGTACACACCCTTACTACGAGTGTCAAGCCGCCGGTGGCTACACTCAAGACGTATACGCTACTTCGGGAACCTATAACCAAGGTTGTAATGCTTACCAACCTCAAGGTAACTGAAATTTGCTTAGCTGTCGTTCTAATAAATATCTTGGACCACCCGGATTTAATCAAGGAAATAATCATAATCAAAACATCAAGGAAACAATCAAGGAAATAATCAGAGAAGTTATCAAAATAATCAAAACAGGAACCAGAATCAGAACCAGAATCGATATAATCAAGGTTCTCAAAACCAAGGTTATAATCAAAACAGGGGTCAGATTTATAATCAAGGAAATAATTACAACCAAAATCAGGGATATAATCAAAATCAAGCTCAGTCAAATGTTCCATCCTTGGAAGAAATGATGTATCAACATATGAGAACGACTAAAGCTAGAATACAACAAATGCAAGATTACAATAACCAACAAGTGCAACATTTGAAAACCCAAAATACTAATATGTCAAATAAGATGGGTCAAATGCAAAAGATTCTCATGGAAAGACCTCAGGGTGTGCTTCCGAGCAACACCGTTCCTAACCCCCGGGAAGATCTTAAAGTTATCACCACACGGAGTGGTGTTACTTTAGTTAGACCTTCGGTTCCTCCTCCTCTTCTTTCTTCTTCTAAAAAGGTGGAACAAGAACCGGAGTCGACCACGGACTAGGTACTCACCGAGAGTACCACAAGAGTCCCACCTTCGGTAGTCCAGCTGTATCCCGCTTCTACCTCTTCTGAGCTTCCTCCTACTCCTGTTTCTTCTCCTGTGATTCTTGAGAGAAATCTGCATCAACCTCCGATACCATATCCTTCGAGGTTGAATAAGGAGAAGCTTCAAGACAAAGCTGATATACAAATTCATAGTGTCTTGCAAATCTTTAAGAAAATATACTTTAATATCATCTTTGCCGAAGCTTTAGCTCACATGCCTAAGTTTGCTAAAATGGTTAAAGATCTCCTTACCAATAAGGAGAAACTTCTTGAATTAGCAAATACTTCCTTGAATGAGAACTATTCAGTTGTGCTCCTAAAAAAGTTACCTGAAAAACTTGGAGACACTGGGAGGTTTCTCATTCCATGTGATTTCTATGGGCTTGAATCATGCATGGCCTACAGCGATCTTGTGCTAGCATCAATTGATGCCTCCTTTTCTGTGTGGAGACACTATCTCTTCCAATCATACTCCCGCTCGGATGACCCCTCGCAGTTAGGCTACCGGAAACTGTTTGCTTATCAGACGGTATAGCCAAGGATGTTTTCGTTTTTATAAGTGGGAAGTTTACACATTCCCAGCTGACTTTGTTATAGTGACTATGTGTCGATCCTCGGGGTCCTCTTATCTTAGGGAAGACCTTCTAGAGGATTGGCCCCATATCGAGTTGACGTACACAGCGAAGAGTTAACTCTTCGAGTCAGTGATGTGAAATTGGTCTTTGTAGAATACTTGTAATCACTGATATATGAACCAAGAACTAGTGAGAGAAAGTGGAAGGAATGATGTATTTTATAGAGAGAGAAAGTGAATAACATAGAATGCATTAAGTAAAATGTAAGAATACAACCAACCAACACCCTCTCCAAGGCATGGAGAGGGTATTTATACCACAATAGTGACCGGCCATGGGCCGTGGGAGGCTTTCCATGGGCCTTTGGGCCATATTAGCTTATGATACTAAACATTTACTAACTACAGGCTTTGACTTGCTAATATTGGTAGTGACCGATACTTTTCTAGTTTCTAACAATCTCCTCCTAAGGGAGGTCACTCCAATTTACAAAAATTTAAACTTAGCATACTATGATTCTGCTTTAGTCTTGAGCTCGTAGTCTTTAACTTTAATCATTAACTTGTGAATTGTTGTAGTGTTCATAGACTTTAGGTCTTGAGCTTGTTCCTTAGCTTGTCTTGAATGTGATCTTGAACACCTCGAGATCATTAACCAAGCATAACCTCATTTTGCCATCTTGTTAACTTTGCCATCTTGTGAACTTATGACTTCTGGACCGACATGCTCATACCTTTCTTGATTTGTTGACTTGAAAAGCTTTAATGTGGCATCTTTCTTGAAATTCTTTAACTTTAACACTTCATCACTTCAGAAAGATGTACGGTATCAGAGTAGCGGAAGTCTTGAAACATGTACTTGAGCTTTCATGATGTCTTTATGTTTGTCGGTCGGGTATGAGCATGTGTTTATGAATCTTGTGAGTCAGCTGGAATCAGGTACCTTCACTTCCGCCTTTAAGTATCATGTATTAAAACAATTAGCAATAAAGCGGGGGGATGAATATGGCTTTGTCATTCGCCCGTGTTTGGTTGGAGTAACCTTCGAATCCGTGAGGATCGACCTGTGATCAGGTAGATTCAATTTAAGAAGAATCTCCTTGACAGGATTTCTAGCTTGCAGTATTGAATCTTTCTAACACATATGTATTAGATTCATCGTACTCAGCATGTTCTCATTATCGGAACGTCTCAAAGCAGACAGCACGATAAGAGAGTAAACCAGTGAGTTACTGTCTCACCGATTGAAATAGAAAAATTGATTTGAAAATCAATCGACGTATCACTTGCTAAAGTGGTTTTGTGACATATCGAGAGTGTTAATCATTTCAAAAATTCATCATCAACTGTTAATTCATAACCTGGAACAAGTTTGATTCTTGTAGAATCACACCATCGTTTCTTTCCAGTTGTCACAAGTTTGATTCATATAGAATCGCACAAGTCACCTACCATGAGCTTGTTTGATGTTGACTCAAGCAGGATTTCCATCTTCACTGTGAATTATATCACTCGGATGTTCTGGCAAAATCACAAGGATAATACGTAGGACTCTTAGTATATTTCTTGTTATTCACATTGTGTGAGATAGCAAGCATAATTTTAACAAGTGTCCAAATGAGATTTACGGATGATCTCTTTTGGCTCTAGACTCAATAGTGCACTTTGATTTTAGTGAACAGAGGCTGGAGCGGACTGCCACCTTTTCATATTCAACTACTCGGAGTGGAAAGTTAAGAGGATATGTTGTAATCTCCCATTGAGAAATGAAACAAGAGTCTGTTAAGAGACCATGAGTGGCTAGGGAGGGTTGTTCTTAGTGTCACTGGGTCCATGACAGTATTCAATGTCAGATAACACCTTAGTGTTTCTAACAGTTTATGTATTGACCTGGGTTCTGCCTAAGTGTATAGAGGGTTTCTTTTTGTCACCAATTTTATCATATACATTTCTATTTCATTCTTCAACCCTTCAGCGACTAACGAGATTTTCATATCTATAACACCTTGTTGGGTTTATTCCAGTGCTAGCTCCATCTCAGTCGGCACTTTTCCTGTTTCTTACTTTTTTCCTTTTGTATCATACCTAAGGACTTCTACACTCACTAGTGGATATCCCTGGGTAGATCCCTCTGGTTCTGGCTAGATCATGGGATTTAATACCTAACCCTAACCGCCTTATAACTCTATAAATTTAAGTACATGGTCGGCCTTTTGGGTATTTCATCACAATCCTTCCAAAATCATTGAAAATTTTCAATCAAAGTGTTTGATATAAATATCAAAAGATTTACACTTTGAGAGTTTTTCATTATCACTAAAGCTCTCCTCTTAACATGTGCGTCATAATCGTTTAGTAATGTAAGTGTGGAGTGCATTGAGTCTATTTTTAGATCACATTTCAATAAATATTAGTTTCAGTTTTAAATCACCATATTTCTCCCCTTATCCAAAATGTTAATCCATGGTATTTTGGATATTCAATTGATTTAAGTTCGAGGACAAAATGTTACATTTACTATTGTAAGGAAGAGTGTTAATGCACCTTAATTTATGAGGGTATATAAGATAGTGCTGAGTACAATAATTTGAAATTTTTTGAATTTACAAATAAATTCTTGAAAATTTTGTACTCAAGCACTACTTATTATCACCATAATGTCTACACTACATATATACAAATTCATAAGTTTTTATTATTTACTAGGATTGACCTTTTATGATGAGGACATCATATGATAAATCATATGGTCCTTTGCAGTAGCCGTAGGTCTCCCCCGTATGGTCTTCCACCAACGAACCTTTCCAGACTCCTCATTATCCTACTTGACTTGAGCATTTTGTAGATCTTCTGAATCATAACTGTTGCACGTTCTTTGTCACTATTTCTCCAGATTGTCTGAGATGAATACTCCATTTGTATACCCTTTAGCCTATCATCTAGAGCAGTTCGAACATCATTAAGGGTGCCGTCAGAGAACTTGTAGAGTTCGTCAAGGTTCATCAGTCTGTTCTTCTTGTCTCTATTCTGATAAATGAATCCTCGGGGATTAGGGTATGCTGTATATGCTTCCCGTCGTCTGAGATCAGGTATGTATGTATCTGGCTTAGTGATGTTGAGTTTCTTTTGATAACTCTCAACACCCAATTGAAGATCTTCAACACGCCTTTGGATAACAATACTTCTTGTAAACATTCGGAGAGCGACACTAAACGCGAGACGTTCTTCAACCTTGAGGTTTGTCAGCTTGCCTTGAACAAGAAGAATCAACATATCTTCAATGTCTTGGAGGCGAAGTCTTTTGAAGTCACCTTCCTTGAATGAGTACAGTTTGTCATCGTCTCTGCGAACGGTGATCCAATCCAGATGCTTGTATCCATGCCATTCTACAATCTGAAGTTTCATGACAGCAATGATTCTTCGTCTTGAATAGACATCTTTTGCTGATTCCCTGTTAGCCGCAAATCCATAAAATTGTTGTCGTTTGCGTCCCTAGTGTGAGATTCCCCAAAGAGCATACTTGTCATAGCTAACCGGTACTTCACTCCATATTGAACTAGGGACCAAATCTTCAATCCACTTTATGTTTCCATAATCTGCCGCCTTGGTCTTCGTGACAGAAGTAGAATAGGTTCGGCTTGAAACACCACCACTCAGATACGCGAGGTCGTTGTTGATGAAGTGAGCAAAAGGGATAACTTGACGACCTCGAGAGTTAGGTATCAGTGGTAGTGGCTTCCGCAGATCATGTGGATAGCGCTGACCTTCAGGGTTAGTCCAGTCTAACTGTTCAGTAGTTGCCTTGTATACTTCTTCAAAGAAATATTCCAGCTCGACCAGACTCTTGCATGTGCCTTTCATCAGCTCGAATGTTGGACCGGCTAGTAATTCAGGTGTTAAAGTATCAACCTTGAGCCGATTCATCATGAATGCTGAGAAGTCAAGGGGAGTGTCCATTAGCTCATCAAAGGACTCTCGAGGGTCTTCTTGCCTAGCCAAGTTGCTTAACCAAGGTTGAACAGGTCCATGATCAGCAGGCACAGTCTTGTTCCAATCACGATCAGGAGAAGGAAGTCTTGAAGGTTGCTGAAACCAATCAGGATGTGGATGGGCTTCTTCTTCAGGTTGATCATCATTGAGTCCTGTATCGAACTCCTGATGTGTTGGATCTTCAAAATCATCCGCAGTGTGCATAGGCACCTCTGCTGGAGCAGACTGGCCAGCAGACTGTTGATGCGATTTAGACCCTTCAGTAGACTTGCCAGTTGTCGTGGAAGTCTTTTCTCTTGGTGCACTGGAGGATTCAGGTTCCTTTCCTGCTCGTCTTCTCTTGGACCCCCGGTCTGGTCCATCAGAGGGTTCTTGATCATCATCAGCATTATCTCGACGTCTCTTGATAGTGACAGTATTGCCATAAGAATCCAGGAGGGCTTCATCGGCTTCATACGCGTCAACTAATGCTTTGTAGAGGTTCTTCTGTTCATCAGATTGTTCGATGCTTGGTTTACTCTTATCTGTCGATGAGTATCATTTTCAGTTCTAGCTCAGACAGATTAGCAGCTACAGCATGAGATGACTTGGCTTTATTTGATGATCGAATCAGAACCTCAAACTCAGGTTGCTCATTCACTAGCTTCTCAATTCTTGGGAGAATCTTGTCGATCTTCTTCTTGACTTGAGCATTTACTTGCTCTTTGATGATTTTCATTATGTTCTCATCGACTTTGTTAAAAAAGTCTTCATTTTCAGCTTGAGCCTCTTCTCGAATTCTGTCAGACTTTAGTTGAACAACTACATCTATTGCTTCTTTGAGCTTTGAGCCCAGATAGTTGTCAACGATATTTGGAATTAATGAGAGAGCAGTAGCATACTGATTAGTCTGTATGACTTCTGAGAAGCCTTGTTCCAGGGCTTTGAGTCTGTTATCGAACCTGAATAAAGAACCAAAGTTTGGAAGGTCCTGAAGAGAGGTACTCGGAGCAGTTGTTAGTATGAGAAGACGAATGTCTTAGAAAAAAAACATTTTCTGATGAAGCACTTTGAATAGGTACCACCACTATTCATCAACTTCATTTGACTAGGTACGCGTTTTTAGAGGGAACTTCTAAGTTTCCCGTCATAATCGCTAAAGACTTGAAGAAGGAGGAAAAAGAACAACATCTAAAGGTTTTAAAGTCACATAAACGTGCCATCGCTTGGAAAATATCGGATATTCGGGGCATTGATCCTAATTTTTGCACCCATAAGATATTTGCTGAGGTATGATTAAACCGGCTGTTCAGCACTAGAGAAGGGCAAATCCTAAAATCCATGAGTAATTAAAGATTAGTTATCAAACTTCTCGATGCGAGATTAATTTACCTTATCTCCGATAGTCCTTGGGTGAGCCTTGTTCACGTCGTACCTAAAAAGGGGCGTATGACAGTTGTTACTAATGAAAATAATGAATTGATTCCTACAAGGTTGGTCACGGGTTGGCGCGTTTGTATTGACTATCAAAAGTTAAACGACACCACTCGTAAAGACCACTTTCCTCTCCCTTTTATGAACCAAGTTTTGTAGATGGTTTAGCAGTAAATGTAATACGATTGTGTTCCTCGTATGTTTTTTCTCGATACTTTTCAAATACCGATTGATCCTCAAGACAGAAGATAACCACCTTCACCTGTCTTATGGTAATTTGCTTACCGAAGGATGCCTTTCGGTCTTTGCAATGCTCCTAGGACCTTCCAAAGGTGTATGGTGGCTATTTTCCATGATATGATTGAGAAAAACCATAGAAGTTTTTGTTAGCCTTAAAATATGGTGACAAACACGGAATTACATTAGTTTATTTATAGCGTGACACATTAGGGGCTAATAATGACTGCTCGATAGTTGTGTGTCACTAGGACTATAAATACCCCCTCCATACTTCCATGGAGGGGTGAAGCTCACTTTTGTAAAAGTGTGTGTGTGTGTTTCTCAACAAAACACACAACTTCCTATCTCTATCTTTTTTCTCTCTAATAATATGGATACTTTTCTTTTCCATTTTACCAAGCCTCTGGATCTCGTGTCAAAGGGTGAATCGTGATAACAATTGGCACTAGAGCATAGGGGGAATCCGTGTTGTTTATCTACTGATCTTGTGGCTAAACAAGATCAAATTCATGGCTTGGTTTGCTTTTTTTTTGTTCGAAAAAATAGCAAGAAAAAATAAAGATTTGATCTTTGTTTGTGGTTAAAAGTGCTAAAGATTTGTACTTTCGGGCTTAGATCTATCCCTTGCATGATTACTAGGTAGTTTTAACATCATTTCGTAGCTTTCAAGATTGTTTGATGGATTTCTTCTTGGCTGCGTTTTTTTGACCTTACTGAAGGGGTTGTTCTTCATTGCGTTTTGATTGCGAAAACAATTGCAGTTTGAATCGTTGCGTTTTGATCAAGTTTCATTGGTTTTGACTCGTTGCGTTTTGATTCAAAACATTGCGTTTTGACTCGTTGCGTTTTGATCAAATTCATAAGTTTCTTGCTCGTTGCGTTTTGATCAAGTTTATTGCGTTTTTTGACTCGTTTGCATTTTGATCAAGTTCACTTGGTTATGCTCGTTGCGTTTTGTCTACAGGTGTATCTTTTTGCGTTTCAAAGACCATCATTGCGTTTTGACTAAACGTTACTCTGCCCAAATTTTTTATACATTGCGTTTTGATCAAGATAGTTGCGTTTTGATTAGAGGTTCATTGCGTTTTGATCAAAACTAAGTTGCGTTTTGATTAGAGGTTTCATTGCATTTTGATCAAGACTAAGTTGCGTTTTGACGAAAGTCATTGCGTTTTGTTCAAAGATAGTTGGGCATATGACCGAATTTGGGGAATATATATCAAAACAAGAATAACAAACAAACACCCACAAAATCAGATCAGACTTCTTAAGGACACAATCAACCATTACAACACACCACACCACACTCAAACACAACACATAATCCAAAACGATCCTTGAAAAGTTCACTTAACTGACAAAATGGCTTACGAGATTCGGTTTAACGAGGACATGTGATCACGGAGTTGATTTGGTATCCCTTATTTGCGATTAAAGTTGAATTTCACAGAGGCGTCTACTTATTTCATCATCGAGACTTTCTTCTATTTTCTATCGATTGATGACTTGCTTGAACGTATACAGTTATGATTAAGACTTAGATTATCTAGTTTCTAGAAGTCAAGGGGTGGTTGGATGAAGACCTGGATAACTATCACTTAAAGGAGTTACGTTGTAGTACTCAGTGTCACACACAGATGTCGATGTGGATAATTTCAAGAGGTGTTGTACTTCTTATACTTTTGATGGAGTTAATGGACTTAGAGATTTTTTGCACCGTTCTTAATCAATAATAGTGCTATCTTAAGTAACAAAATTGGGGTTTTACTTCAGTTTCAAGTTTGATATATCAAGTTTACTTCACCAAGTGATCACGACAATAGCCTACAGAATACGAGTTTGGTAAGTTAGCCAGAGAGTTTAAAGGTTGATATGTAATCAGCACTTCTCACGGGTATTTTTGTGCTATTCCAAGACAAAGATTACTTACAGTCATAAGCAAGAAATCTTCAAAGTTCTTCGATGACATTCATTCACAAGACCTTGATTTATACCAAGTCGGTTCTGATTCTTGATTCATCTCTTACGGTTTCTGAAGTAGTCAAGAGGGTAATGATTCTTTTGTTATTCAGGTTTGTGCTTATGACCAGAACTTCTCGAGTATATGAACGTATGCGACAATGGACGCTTCGTGAGTTCGCAAACCATCATAGGGGATTAATGTTGTACATTCAGACTTAGTTGAGCTTTGTTGTACCGTGTCAAACTTCCAAGGGGAAGTAGTGTAGACTACTTTACTTAGTATGGTTTGTGAAGTATTATGCATATGTGAGAAGAATTGTTGCTGATTTCTCGCATGTACCCCCGAACGAATATTCACCAAGCCCTAATGACAAGAAGCAGTGGTCGTTGGTGTGGTTTGACTTCTACAAATTTCCGCTGTGCACGTCGATGACAAGTAGAAGATGGTTGGAGCTACATCAAAGTTTCAGAACCTGCTTAAGATAGGGATGTTGGTTTGGGGGGAAGCTGATTCAGAAACTTCGCCAAAAAGGAGTCTATGAAGAAAGCTTTTCAAGACATGCTGCATGAATTGGGGGGAAGTTAATCCAGTTCATGCATACTACAATGGTTCCTGTACAAGTAAAGACAATGAAGATCCAAGCTGGAGTACAAGTTTCAAGACCAGGAGAACTTCGAAGACATCTTCAGCTTTGGAAGCGCTTTGGAAGACATTATTTATGTTGTATTTGTACAAGATAGGAACATTGTAAGTAATTCCATATGTCCACATATTGGGGGAAGATTGTTAGCCTTAAAATATGGTGACATATCGGAATTACATTAGTTTTCATTAGGCAAGAACTACAGGGACTAGAACTGTTAAGTTAGTATAGTGTCCCTTGTCTTGACCTATATATACCCCCTCCATACTTCCATGGAGGGGTGAGGATTCATTTTGTAAAAAGAGTGTGTGTTCTTGTTTCTCTCACTAGACACACACCTCTTCCCATCTTTTTCCTTTCTCTCTAATAATATGGCTAAACATTTGTTCAATCCTCCCCGACCTCCGGATCTTTCTTGTGTAGCTAGTGATTTCTTATTATAACAAGAGTAAATCCAAGGTTCGTAATTCATGAAACAAGGCAGTCGTTGTCAAAGTGAGTTCGAATTCATCTACCCCTGGAATTTCACCAGACGTTGCTGCTCTTACAACCGAAGTTTCTGAACTTAAGAATATGATGAAGACTATGCTTATCGACAAACAAAAAGCCCAAGCTCCCGTGCCCGTAAAAGCGGTCGAGCAAAGTTGTGTAACTTGTAGAGTTGCTCATTCTTATAGAAATTGTCCAGCCACCGATGGCAATGTTTATCGAGACAACATTTAAGAGTACGTTTCACAAGCTGCTGCAGCCAATTTTAATCAAGGAAATACCAATTCCAGACCTCCGATGGTTGCAAATCAAATCCGACCTCCTGGTTTTCCTCCGATTCAAAATAATCAAAACCGTTTCAATCAGAATCAAGGAAATAATTTCAACCAAAAATCGAGGAACCAATTTCAATCAAAATCGTAGAAATAACTTCTACCAAGGACAAGTGTATCAACCTCCGACTAGTCAACCACCAGTTTACCAAGCTTAACCTTATCAAGTTCCTACTCCGCAAATGCAAGGTGTTTCAAAAACCAATTTTGAGAATTATGTCATGGCTAATGATGCAATATTAAGGAATATGCAAAATCAAGGGCATGGTTTACAAAACCAGATGACAAATTTAACGGAGATGCTTTCTAAGTTCGTAAATTCCAATACCGCTTCGTATTCAAGTTTAGGTTCTCTTCCAAGTAACACTGTTACTAACCCGAAGGAAGACTTGAAGGGTATTACTACCCGAAGCGGGGTTGTTTATCAAGGACCTACAATTCATACTTCTTCTCCTCAAGTAGTGGAACGTAGAATCGAGGTGACAATGGATACGGTTTTTCCTACTAATAACAGAATTACCAAAGACGTCCAACCTCCGGTTGTCCCAATTGAAAACCAAAATCCAG
>BQNB010131682.1:0-18744 GCA_026074375.1 Tanacetum coccineum | reverse complement strand
TCCCCTGTGGCCCTGTTGTTTGCTTTTGAGCATTGATTTGCATAATGCCCTTTTTCTTCACATGCATTACAAGTTACGGATACTGGTTGTAGGTTGTTTCCAGTAGTTGGTCTTTCGTTTCTGCAGTTTCTAGTCAGATGACCTACCCTGTTACAAGTTCGACATTTGACAGTGCAAGGTCCTATGTGATGCAGGTTGCATCTTTTACACAAGGGACGATTTCCAGTATACCCATTGGTAGTAATCATTGTTACGGTTGTTATTGTTATAGTTATTCTGATAGTTGTTGTTGTTGATGATGTTTCCCTTATCCTCAAACTTTCGTTTGTGATCATTGGTTTCTTGCACAGACTCATGCTTTATTATCTGATCCATTAACCTCTGTTTTTATCTGATCATGAACATCTGGGCTATGTTGGTGGCTTCCTTCCAAAGTTTGAAGGCTTGATGGAATTACCTTTTCTTTAATACCTTATGGGTAAATCCACTGATGAAGACTTCCATGAGTTTCTCAGAATTTGGCACCATGTTTGGGCAAAAAATTACCAATTCCTGGAATCTTCTAATGTAAGTCTTAAGATCATTTCCTTTCACATCCAAGTTGAAAAATTCGTCTTCCATTTTCTTAACTTCAGTTCGAGGGCAATACTTAATTGTCAGAAGTCTTTTTAATTCAGTCCATGTGATTTGATTAGCTTGATCTATTCCCATAGGTTGGGCGTATGCATTCCACCAGGACAAGGCATCACCAGTCAAAGTACCAGTAGCAAATGTCACTTTGTTTTCTTCAGCACATCTGCTACGAGAGAATACTGATTCGGTTCGTTCAAACCAGCGGATAAGGCCAACTGCTCCTTCCGTACCATTAAAGTAGAAAGGTTGACAGGTTATGAACTCTTTATAGCTTCCCGATGAAGCTGGGAAATAATCCGATGAGACCGAAGTATAGTTAAGAATATTCATAAAGGAAAAAGCATTCTCAATATCGGAAGTAGAGTGGTTGGGAGAAGACATCGTTATGTTAACAACCCAGCGGTAAATAACATAAGTTATTTATATAATAGTATTATAGTTATGTATCTTTACATACCATTTCGGAAAATGAAGCAGCACGGAGGACTTTGATGGCTAGAAAAAGAAAAGTAGTTATAGTTAATGTTTTAACCTTGTTCTCTATAACCGTGGCTCTTGATACCAATCTATAACACCCCCATTTTGATACATATAGCAGCAGAAGCTAATTTGGGGTATTACTTCATAGTACAACAATCATAATCATAGAAAACGACTCATAAAGAGACGTTTTTGGAAAAAGTTGTTATCGTTCATTTATTCATCAGAGTTTTTACAAAAGAGAGGTCCCAAAATCTACAGGAAAACATAAAGTTGAATGATAACAGTTTAGCCATCTTCAGTCCATGCCACTCTGTACCATAGTTTGCTCAATTGCCTGAGATAAACATGCTAAAAAGTCAACACAAAGGTTGAGTGAAATTCATAGGTTTATGTTAAATAGTGTGAATACAAGTTATCATAAGTGATAATTGTAATGAGTACAATTATTATAAAAGTAGTGTTTATAGTATTGCGTCTAAGCTCATGGCACATAAACTGATTTGTGTATGTATCAATAATGATATATATATATAATGATAATGGCCCCCAGTGTAGGTAATTGCCATATGCTTATGATATTCAAATATAGTGCGTTTGGTTACCTATCCGGCTAACACAAACGGGATTCGTCAATCCTAATAGGCCTATCCATAATATTCGCGTTCACTCGTAAGTGATTAATGGTCCATGATAGTGGGGTCTTTTGGCATAAAGGGACTTAGATTACAAGCAATAATATATTACGATAGCATACATTTAGAAAACACTTGTATTCATAGTTTATAGCATGTATCCCCCTCACGGGTTTATAAAACATTCAAGAGATTTAAAAGTGAGACTATGAACTCACCTTAAGATTAACGGCAAAAGTATATCAAAGGAAAGGCGTCTGTATGGTAGTTACGTCGTTATTACTTCGGGGCTAGAACGTATATCAACTTAAAAAAAAGCATCTTCATCATGTAACCTGGGTAAATATGTTGAGTCTTAGGAAGATTGTACTCTAGAACTTTGGTTTTAAGAGTTTAATATTGTTATGAGTTTGATTGGAGATTTTGGAATTATTGTATCACCGTTCGGGCCATCATAAGTCAGAGGTTATTTAGTAAACGTTTAAGGAGATAGGGCACTTTAAATCATAACCCAACAACTTTGTCAAAACGTAATACCAAGATGAAACCTCTTAATATGAAGCTCCCTAGTATTGTGATACGATATAATCGGTTTTAAGCATTTTGATCAATATCTAGAAATGATAAGCACGACGAGCGTTAATTAAAGTTATGTCTTGTAAAGTTTTGAACATGTTTTTATACTTTTTCAAAATGTTACATTTTAGACCCCTTAAAGAATGAAAAATGGCAAATATACCTTGGGTTTGCACTTTTACCAAGTTTGGTCCTTTTTAGTTTTAAAAGATGTAACAAAGTAACTTGTACTTTGGAAAAGTAACATATAGACCTTATAGTTATAACTTTGATAAAATGACATTTTCAGTCCTTTTAGTTATAAGTTTCAGAAAGTTACGATATATACCCCTTGCATGGATAATATTTACAAAACAAGTCTGAATTGCCATGCAAGCTTATTTTAACATTCCAAAAGACATTTGCAGGTTATAGCTTTAGGGTTTTATAACAAAACCGCGTAAGTTTTTATTTAAAAAATTTCTCATGACTTGATAAGTGGATATTATAACATTATTTTAAGTATGTTTAGGATCAGATTTAAACAACATTTTATTCTTATTATCTCATTTAAATTCAAGAAAAAATGAAATTAGGGTTTGTGTGTCATGGTTTAGATCAAAATGGAAATGAGCATGATGAGTTATAAAACTTTAACAGAGTTTATTCGGATCAGATGGAACATTTAGAGTGTGTAGGAGCGATGGTATGAAGAACATTGAACCTGGTTTGATCTTTTAGTTAGCTTGAAAGGGGTTGAAATCGAGACTTTTAGCTTCGTACGCCTAGAATAACGACTCCCGGGCTTCTTTTCTTGATTTCTTTTGCTTCACTTCTGTTCTTGAGACTTATTAGGACCTCTTAGGATCTTCTTTGAGTAAAGGATTGCTGCTATTAAGGGTTATAGAGGACGGAAGTTATGATATGAGTAGAAATAGGGCATGACACACCTTTATTTTATACTAGATTGACCTTAGAGGCCAAGGAATCTAGTGATTAAAGGTTAGGATAGGTGGGGGTGATGTGGTGAGGCTAGGGGCTGAGTTAGAGAGGCTATGGTTTACAAGGTGGGAAGTATATGGACGGTTGTTTGTGGTGGTGATTAGCCGTTTAGGTACAACACTTAGGTCCAAGGGAGTGAGAAGATATGGCTTTCATTGTTAGAGCCAAGAGATGATGGAAAGTAGGCATTGTAAGCTGATCAAGGAGCTAGTTTCTTAGTCATAAGGTGCTTGGTTGCAAAGGAAACTTTCAAAATGGGTCAAATTGCACGAAAAGACGTCGTGGGTTCCATTAGGGATCGGATTGAGTTTTCTTGCTTATAATTCGAGTACATTTTTGATATAATGATAGATATATGTTCACAAGACTTTTATTAAGGATTAATAACAAGAAATGATAGGTGGTTCGGGTTTAAAATGGGTGAAAACGAGTAAACGGGTCGAATGTTCATATTAGGGCACGTTTAGGGTTTCTTGGATTTATTTCATGTATAATTGAGATGAAATGATGAAATGATGATAGAATATGATTGATAATGTTGTAAATTAAGTTATTACAACTTATTTGAGTGTTGGTTTAGGTTTATGATGGATAAATATCAAGAAACGGGTCATGGTTTAGTATTTTGCTCGGGTTAGGGTTTCTAGGTTTCATTTCATGAAATCTTATGAAATGAGGATGATTATGGAATGTAAATGAAGTATATGACTTGCTTGAAACTTGTACTTGATAGATTGTACAAGATTGTTTAGGAAAACAGAGGTGAAACGGCTATTTTAGATGTCGTGCATTAATGACTTGTACATTATGCTTTAAAGGACTTGTACCTTATTTTAGAGGGAAGATGTATTCAAATGAGATGTTATATTACTTGTACATGAGCTTTAGTAGCTTGTGCATTTACTTTAGATATTAACCTTGTAGGTCCAAAGTCTTGGATCTGATTAGCCTTTTATAAGCCAATAGCTAACTTGAATAAATCCAAATTAACTATATGAGAGACAATGACTATGAATACTATGTGCTAATGCGGAATCTTAAAACCATAGTCTAAGAAGATACAATTGTAAACTAATACTTTGCTATTGATTTCTAATTAGACATACTATTTCAAATATCCATTCTAAACATTGATGCCATAGGGTTCCTTTTTTACACCAAGGAAACCTTATATAGGCTTTACAAACGTGTGAAAGGATAATTGCAGATCCTTTCCTAAAAATATCTCCTAATTATCTCTAAGATAACTATTATTATTCTGTTACATAAACGACGTAAAACTAAAAACAGACTTAACTAAATACGACCAGTTACTAACTATAGTACTGCTACTCTACCAGTACTAACTTTAGTACTGGCCAGACTTAATTAGTACTGCCAGTTATTACTTAGTACTGCCAGGATATTAACTAATACTACAGACTTAACCGTTATTATCTACAGTAGTATTAAGTCTTTTACTAAACTATTTCCCAAACAATCTCTAACTTGATCTTCACTTCGTGGAACTTCAAGTTTCTTCAATGTCTTCAGAATTTGAAGCTTTATTGAGGATGTGGTAAATTAAACTTTCAAATTATTCTTGATCTGTTAATTCTTCAAATCATCTACTTTTTGATCTTATGCTTGCAATATTCTTTAAAGCTTTTCAGCACCCTTATATATCTGAAACATTGGACTATATGTACATTAAATTCATATGTTTCAGATATTCTCACACTTCCAGGTATTGTTAATCCTGTGAGAGGTGAATCATTGAATACATTTATTGAGTTGTTGTCTTTTTACCAGTTAGCCATTTTACTCTGGAGTAGTCAGTCTTTCCGGCCACCACCAGAAAAGGTTGATGTCCGCCAGAACTCATGGTCGACTGAAAACATTTCAACTTCAGTACGTTAACATTGGTGAGTTGAATACATATGGTTTTGGCAAACTATTACAGCAATAAAGGATTTGATATGCCTTTACATGTAGCCGTTTGCTCAGGGCTAGTCAATCCTTTGCTAACCAGATATGGTGAGTTGATAACCATACAATTTTTAGCAAATTGTCAACCATTAACGGATTTGAGAAGTCTTTACCAAGAGCCGTTTGCTCCTGGACTAGCCAGTCCTTATGTCTGTTAGACATGGTGGACTGATAACCATTTGTTGTGTTAGTGCATAGCACCTTACCAAGTGTTATTCTCTCTTCTTCATCTAAGATTTCTAACTCTCAACCTTCACTACTTCCTAATGCCTAGTCTTGCTCTTTCTTCTTTTTCAAACGTTTTGTAGCAATTCCTCAATCTGGTTTTCATCCTTGAAAGTTTCTTATCTAGCATAGCTTTGCAACCTAAAAGATAAGGAATTATTTTCTTTAATTAGCATATTTATTTCCATGACTCCCAGTTCAAATAGTATACTCTACAATTCATAATATCTCCAACTTATGATTCTTTGGTGACCTTTATAAAACTCTGTAATAGGATTGTTGTACTAAGGGGTGCCTCAAAACATATCTTTAAATTTCCCAAAGTAACTCTCAAACTCATACTCCTAGTATTCATTCCATATCTATTCATGACAATCCTATATAATTCAGTAAGATCATCCCTAGTTATGTCCTTCAGCATAGCTCCAAAATTTATGAACATATATTCAGTTTCCAATCTTCCTAACAATTTAGTTACACATTTTTTCTTTCCTTGCTTGATGATCTTTTAAGTAGCTTTTACAAGGTGATTTCCCAAAAAATAGCGGCTACCAAAGGAACAAACAGGATTAATAGGAATTTTAGTACCTGAAGCAGAATCATCTTGTTCACTAGCTTTATCTGAATCTTTAGAATCATCCTTATTAAGGTCTGTATGTAATCCTTTCCTTGCTATCTGTTTTCTCCTCTTTTCAGTCTTCTTGGTTGGCTGATCATCTTTTGCTTCATCACTCTTTAGTCTTTTTGAAGTCTTTATTTGAAGTTCTTCACCAAATCTTTTTAGACTATCTTTTGTAGCTTCAAAGTTTATAGGTGCAAAAGATTCAACCTGCTTCGCCAGCTTATCAAATTCTTCTTTTACTTCTTCAAAACTTAAATTCTTCAGCTGAGACAGCTTCCATGTCCCCTGATTCTTCAAGTAATTCATCATATATGTTCTCAGCTGTGATTGGGTCATGGGTTTATTTCTTTTAGCTCTTGCTCTTTCCTCTGCAAAGTGTTTCTTCCTTTGACTTACTAGTTCAACCATCTTCTTTGCAATGCATAATCTTCAACAGTAAGATCCTTTCCAAGCACACTCTCCTTCAATTCTGCATTTGCTTCAAGCTTTGCTCTAATAGTGTCCCAATCTTCTTCAGTATAAGATTGAGCTTCAAACTGAACTTGAGCCTTCCTTTTCTTTTGTTCCTCTGTTAATTCTTGCTCTTCAGCCAACCTTTGAGCTAGAAGTGAATCCAAATGAACTTGTTTGGCCACTTCTTCCTTTTCCAAAGCTTTTTCTAAAGCATCTAATCTGATAGCTTTAGCAAGTCCTGCTTCTTCTTGAAGAATTTGTTCTTTTGTCTTTCTAGAAGCTTGAGTCTCTTCTTCTTCTGTCATAGGAGCCTTTCCTTCTCTTCTACCTCTGTCTGGAGAAGGTACTGAGACTCTTATGCTATCAGTAGTAACTGGATCAATGCCAGTATTAATATCCAAACTGCCAGCATTAATCTCTTCAATACCAGAACTAACTTCAATGCCACCAGTATTAACTTCTTCAAAGTCCAAACCAGTACCAGCAAATTCTTTTGAACTCTTCCTTCTCTTGTATCTCTTTCCTTTATCAACTGACTTGATCTTTTTAACTTTTGTTAAGATTGCAGCAGCTTCTAAAGTTGTAGGGCTTATGTCTTCAACTTGTTCCTCCCCTGAAGCATTGACAGTCTTTGAGGGAGTCTTTGAGGGAGTAACAAGCTCTTGTAACAAAGAAACCAGAGGATCTAAATCATGAAACTTCCTCCCCTGAGCCTCTGTTTCTTCCTCTTCAGAATCAGACAAAAGAACCCTCTTGGTCTTTCTCTTCAAAGCAACCTCCAAAGACTTTACTCTTTCCACCAAAGTGAGGATAGCCTTCCCAAAGGTCTGTTTGGTTTCCTTGAGCTGCTTCTCCAAGTCATCAATCCGTGCCATTAACTGGGAAGTAGTAGCTTCTTGGCTAGGTGTAGGTGGTTGTTGGTCAGTTGATGGTTGTTCAAAGGTATGCTCCATTGGTTCATGTGCAGGTGAAGGTGTAGGTGAGGGGGATGCATTGGTAGTTTCAGCAATAGGTGTAGGTGGTGCAGGTTGAGAAAAAGGTGGAATAGTTGTGGCTTCAGATGGTATAGGTTGTGTTGAAGGTGGTGTTGGTGGTACCACACTTGATGATGGTTGAGGTTGAGTGACAGATGGAGCTTCTTGTCCTGCACTTGGATTAGCAATAGACAACATAGCAGGCAACAAAGGTCTTGGTACCCCTCTAAAACCCCTTTTCATATTTCCAAAAATCTTTTTGGTCAAAGTCACAGTCAGATAAGGGTGTTTGTTTTCAGTTTGTATATCCAAAATCATTTGTAGAAAACGAGGATACATCAAAAACTTTGTTTTGCTTTTCAAGTTTGCCACCATGCCATCAAAAATTAGTTTTGAAAAATTATAAACTCTGCCAGTGGAAAGACAAATCAAGGCAGTAGCAATATTGCTACCAAATTGATCCCATCCACCACTTTTAGAGCTTATACAATGTAAAATATGGTGGACTAAGAATCTCCATTGGGGTGTGAAAAAGCTTTTCCAAAAGGTAAAAGATCCATCAGTAGGATACCCCATATGCCCCATCCCCTCAAAAATCTCATTGTTTGGCAACATGGTAATCCCTGAAGCATCTGCTAATTGAAGCTTATTTCTAATAGATGCCTCAGTGATTGTATACACAATAGTATCAATAGTTGCGTGTAATTCTAGAGTCCCATCAGCAAGAGTGTTGGCAGTAGCAGTCTGCCAAAACTGTTTGACTAGGGAATCATAGATAGTAGGATTAGTAGTTAAAGCATACCTGAGGTTGGAACCTCTTAGAAAATCCACTATCTCTGCAAACCCTGCACTTTCGTCAGGTTTGCGTAAAAATCCCACTTGATTATGTTTGTCGCAGTATTTTAATTGAGCCATGAATCGAAAGTAGTAATAAAAGGTAGTGACTTGAACTAAAAATTTACTGGGTTTAGGTACGAGTGAGGTTGTAGATGCTGGTAGCAAGACAATTGACTATATTCTTTATAAAAATAAAGAAGATTTTTACTTTGCGAAAAGGAGATAGCAATAAACAGATAAGTATGAAAGAGAAATCAAACTTTATCTATATATAGCTTCTCTGTGAACGACAATAGCGCCGTAAAAATCTGTAACGGTAACATTTAAACAGTGTTTAAACAGCAAAAGTCAATTTTCCCGCAACCAGCACTAACTGTAACCTACCAGAATTAAAAGTAACACTACCAGACTTAACTTTGGTCAACCAGAATTAAGTATGTTTCAACCTGAATTAACTCTATTTCAACCAGAATTAAGTATTTACTGAAGACTTACACAACAAAGACCTTATCACACCTTCTTTACATCTGCAAATCCATGCTATTCCTGCAAGAATTAGTCTAAAACAAAGAAAAACATTTGGCAGGAGTTTGTATAAATCAGAATTAACTGAACTAACTACCCGAATTAATACTACTAACTACCAGAATTAATACTACTTAAGCCAGAATTTAGTTAAACTAACTACCAGAATTATACAAACTATATGACTAAATGATACGATAAAAAATACACTAATATATAATATCTTTCAACAAGAGCAATTAAGAAAATTCCATAAGGAAAATTCACTCTTTAAAATATATATATATATATAATATATATAATATACGTATGTTTACCGGAAAGTATGATTTCCCAGGTCGTTTTCCCAATGATTTGAGAAATTGAAACCTCGCTTAATATTGGATGGAATGGTACACGTTCTTCACAATGCAGATTGTCTTCATTATCAATGTGGATTGGGTATTCATGAAATTGAAACATAGTCCACAAATTGATTTATTGATTGCTACAATACTTTCCCACATCCAATTTTGCAGCACTACATATTCAGCTCTGTGGTAGATTGTGCCACTAGAGTCGGTTTCTTGCATTGCTAAGAAATTAATCTTCTTCCAAGAAATTGACAACCACCTTGTTGTGGATTTCCTGGTCCAAGGTTTGACCCCACCATATCACTTATCTGAAAAAGCTTCCCTTGTCAAAAGGTATATCTAGAACCATAAAAACCAAATTGGGTTAGCCCTTATGGTACTTAAAGATTCACTTCACAGCATTGAGATTGTAATTTCTTGGGAGTAACCTAAAAATGAGAACAAGTACATACTGCAAACATTATATCAGGCCTAGAGACAGTTAAATACATGAGAGAACCTATCATGGATCTGTATAAGTATACATCCACATCAACAGCTTCCTCATCTTTTGTCAATGCCATCTTGGTCTCCATGGGGGTTATTGCAGTTTTCACACTTACAAGATCAAATTTTTTGAGTATCTCAGCTACATACTTGTCCTAAGATATGAAGATTCCTTCTTTGTTCTATTTGACTTGTAATCCTAGGAAGAATGTAAGTTCACTCATAGAACTCATCTGAAATCTGCCTTTCATTAAGGCCTCAAACTCATTACACCAAGACTTTCTAGTAGATCCAAAAATAATATCATCAACATACACTTGAACCAGCATGATATCCTTCTTGTCCTTTTTAATAAACAAAGTCTTGTCAATAGTACCCCTCCTGTACCCATGCTTCTCTAGAAATGTTGATAGAGTAGCATACCAAGCTCTAGGAGCTTGATGTAGTCCATACAAAGCTTTAACCACCTTATAAACCTTCTTAGGATGATCAAGATCAACAAAACCAGGAGGTTGTAAAACATACACCTTTTCATCTATAGTGCCCATACGAAAGGTACTTTTTACATCCATTTGGTATACTATGAACCCCATAAATGAGGCAAAGGCTAAAAATAACCTGATAGCTTCTATTCTTTGCACAAGTGCCTACATCACGTTGGCGAATTCACGTTGAAGAATATATAAAAAAATAAAAAAAAAAAAAAAAATAAAAAAAAAAAAAAAAAAAAAAAAAAGGAGAAAAAAAAAAAAAAAAAAACCTCATCATAGTCCCTATACACTCTTCCTGCTGTACCCTTGGGACACCAATCGGCCTTATTTCTAACAACCATTCCACGTCATCTCTTTTGTTTATTTAACCCATTTTCTACCAATTACCTCACGCCATGAGGGTAGATCACAAGAATCCATACCCCCTGTTTTTTTAGCTTAAACCTGTAACAACTCATTTGCATGGTCTTGAACCCAACTGTTATCTTGTAGTAGCATCAGAAAACGCCTTTTAGGTTTCCTCTTGAGAAGAAAGCAAGCAAACAAACAATGTTGTTGATCTTTATGATTGTTCCTCTATTGTTTCTGTATGTAACTAATTAGTGCATGAGCTCCAGTTTGCTGCACTTTGCTTCTTGTTTGCACAGCTGACTTAGGATCACCATGAATTTGAATTTTTGGGTGAATATTGTGGATCCTAAGTGTAGGAGTGGGACTAACTTCTATTTCTGTAGGTAAGCTGTTAAAGTCAGTAAACACACCTTCTTCATCATAAGAAGCATCATAAAAAATCCCTGTCTCAGGCTTGTGAAAGATTTCCAGCTCAGGCATGTCTGATCATTTGGATCAGCATGTTAATTAGTATCAAGCTCGCTAGAATTAACTGGTCCACCACTATTATTTAACTGAAGGAGTATTGGTAGTGTTGTTTTCAGGTACTGGCCCTAAATGCTTTTGAGTGATTGCATCCATCTCTCTTCTAAAAGCTAGAATTTTAGGAGTATCTTCTGAAATGCATTGGAGTAGAGCCCCTTCTCCTTGTTAGTTCTAGTTAAAAGCTCCATTTTTCCTATTGAATTTGGTAGAAGGCATCCTTGTTCCAGCTTTTTCTGTAGTATTCTTCACTGCTGTAGACACAACAATAAGCTCTTCAGCCTCAGAAGCATTAGCATTTAGAGTTTGTGAAGTACCTGCACTGTTAGTTACTTCTGAAACACCCGCATGTAGGTTAGCTTGATTCTCCAAAGATACAGGAATATAGTTCATAGAATCAGTGAGATAATCAATGTCAAACATCCTCTACTATACCCTAACTCCTTTTCACATTAGTTTTTCTTCAAGAAAAATTTACATGCAGAATTACTTCTACTCTTTTGGTTACTTATTATAACGTATAGTATTTGCTATGATGAGTACCAACTAAGAAGCCCTCATCATATTTTCCATCAACTTGCCAAGCACACTAAGATTATCTATAAATGGTAACAAGGCTCCCAAAAGGTCTTATGTAGCTAATAATTGGTTTGTGGCCAAACAAAAGCTCATAAGGAGTTTTGTTTTGAGGTTTAGTCACTTTTACTCTATTAAAGATATAGCAAGCAGTACTGACTACTTCTGCCTAAAAAGTGGTTGGTAAGAGTGAGTCTGCTAGCATAGTCCTAGCAGCCTCAATTAGGGTCATGTTCATTCTTTCAGCAACTCTATTTTGTTGTGGAGTTCTGGCATTGCTATACAACTCTTATTTATTCCTTGGTTCCCGTAAAAATTCAAGCATATCTCTATTCTTAAACTTAGTGCTTTAACTATCTAATAATTTTAACCCTATGATTAAGCTGGTTTTCAATTTGCCTAATGAAGTTTCTTGTAAGGAATGCAACTAGTTATGATCCTTAAATGTCCAAAAAGAATAACCCAACTAAATCTGGTACAATCATCAGTAATTACAAGGCAATAACTTGCATGATTAATGCTTTTCACAGAAGTAGGTCCAAAAAGATCCATATGCAAGGTGTGTAATGGCACAGTGATAGTTCTTTCTAATTTAGCCTTGCAGGAGGCCTTGTGTTGCTTACCTTTTTGGCAGGCAACACAAGTATGGTCATTTCTAAAAACCTTGGAAGGTAGACCTCTTACAAGATTTCCCTTCACAAGTTTGTTTAGGTTTTTAAAATTTATATGACCTAACCTCATGTGCCATAATTTAGATTCATCAGATGTGGCTTTAGCAATCAAACAGGCAAAACCTTTTGCAGAAGCATGTGTCTTCATATCAAAACTGTACATATTGTGTTGCCTAGGGACCTTCAGAAGTATCTGATTTTCATCAGGCATCTTAAAGTCAGAAGACACAACAAGACATTCAGTTTCAGTAAAAAGAACCTTGTTCTGCTTATCACATATTTGTGATATTGAGAAAAGGTTAAAATGCCCTAGTTCTTTTACAAAAGACACACTATCAAAATCTAAATTACCAACTCTTATTCTACCTTTACCAGTTATGTAGCCTTTGCTACCTCCAAAGGTAACAGATCCCCCATTGAATTCTTCAAAATCCTCCAGTTGATCCTTGTTACCAGTCATGTGCCCTGAGCATCTACTATCAAATATACCTCTATCTACCATGTTCTTGAGTGGATGATCCTGCACATGAAGAAGAGAATTTAGTTTCTCTTAGGGACCCAGGCCTGTACAGGCTTGGGTCTGCCTTGTGGACCTTTTGCATTCATAGTTCTAATAAAAGTTGGTCCACCATTACAATTGGAGTTTGGTCTAGTGGGTCTCCAATTATAACCTGCTGAGGTCTTAACAGCAGATCCCCAATTTCCCTTTACAGCATGAGAATGAGACATTTGTGCTGTATTTCTTACAAAGGGTCTTTTCACAGGTGAATGTGATTTAGAAAAGTTACTTCTTTGATTAAACTTATTCACCTGGGGTCTTTCAGGACTAAAGCTGGGTGAGGTACTGGTAGGTACTGGCTGTTTAGGTCGAACAGTATTAAGATTAAAACTACCAGTATTAACTTTAGACCTAACAGAATTAACATTTTACCTAACAGAATTAATATTTGTCCTACCAGTATTAATATTAGGCCTAACAGAATTAATGTTTGGCCTACCATAATTGAGTATTACTGATCTAGGAACAAAGTGATTAGTATGATTAACCCTGTTTGCATTATTCCATACTGGTTTTGTCACCCCATTGCCAGTATTAAAAACCCTTTGTTTCTTAACTTCAGCCTCTCTTTCCATTTTCTTTTCATAATAATCACAATCTTTGATCAAATGGCTTAGACTACCACAAACAAAACACTTCTTCTTAGTGAAAGAGTAACCTTCCCCTAGTTCTCTTTCCATCATTGCATTCAAGTTCTTTCTGTTAACTGTAGGTGTTTCTTGATTTTTGATTGGTTGCCTAGGAGTTTTTATGTGTGTGACACAACTAGGTTCACCTTCTTTTGGTCCAGTTACAACCTTTTTATTTGTTGCAACAGATTTAGACTCAGACACCTCTTTTGGTACATTTGAAGATTCAGATTTAAAATCAACAGAGTGTTCAGAGGAATTTCCAATAGATCCTGCACTGTCATTTGATTGACAGGTAGAATATTCACTGGATTTGTCATCTGAGACACTAGTTTCAGACTCTTGGGGTCCCTTTTTACCATAAACATACAAAGACTCATCAATTTCTTCTTGTGGTTTAGGGGTATAATCTCCATTTAAGGGATGTGGAACACCTTTAAAATCATTAGCTTTTGTAAATCTACTGTACAAAGGTTTTCCAACAGAGTCCTCTTCTGTACAATTAAAAACAGAACAATTCATTTCTTCCTCATAGCTTAAAACCTCATTGTTTGATTTTATTCCATACCCTAAGCCAACTTTACTATTTGAACTCATGCCAGAATTAACTAATCTCCAAAGGTTTTTAGAAGAATCTTTTCATGAATCTAATGTTTTCTGCAACTGCTCCTTTTCTTTTACAGCTTTCATTCTAATTCTCCTATATTTTTTAAGCTTTTCATCTTTTTCATATATTTCATTTGCCTGAAAAGTAAGCTTTTCATTTAGAGAAAATTGCTGGTTTTGAAAAGTAACAATTTGAGCTTCTAATTTCTTAACAGCTTGACTATAGGCAAGTATTTTTGCTTCTTGTTCACCTAACTGATTCATTTGTTCATCACACAGTGTTTTAAGGGTATTGTATGAATCAATGCAAGTTTTAGAACACAAAGATACCTCACTACTTGAGCTGAATGCCATGAGTGCATGATTTGTCTCTTCTTCTTCAGTATGTTCTCCCCAATTGACAACACCATCATCCATAGTTAGCAAACCCATCTGATTCTTCTCTTGCTTTCCAGCTGCTTGATCTTGATAAACTGAATCTCTCTTCTTCTTTCCATCATTTGTCCCCTTTGCTGTGCATTCCCTAGCAAAATGACCAGTGTTGTGACAATTGAAACATTCAAGCTTCTTTTTGTCAAAACCAACAGGTGCTTTTCCATCAATACGAACTCTCCTTCCAGTTTTCTTGTAGAACTTCTTCATTCGAATAGCAATCAGTGTTATCTGCCAATTTATGTCCATCTCTTCAATGTCCAAATCATCAATCTGTTCTAGGTCTTCATGAAGCAAGTCCCAGTCCTCTGATTGTTTGGCAAAGAGTGAATAAATAACTTCATCAGAAAAACCAGCAGGAGCTTCTCTTTCTGGAATATTGGTTGAAGAAGTAGAAGGAGTGCAAGTACTGTAGGTACCAGTAAAACCAGACTTAACCTTATTAGTGCTGCTTTTGCTTTGTGAAACAAAAGCAACATTTTGAGCACTTAAAGATGTTTTTGAGGCACTTTGAATCCGCTCAAAAACCCTAAGTTATTGTACACATCCATCAATAGATTAAAAAGTTTTATCACATCTGTTTGGTTCTCATAGTCATTGCCAGATTTGACCATGCTGGGGGCAAAGATCTGAGAAACTTATAATTTGCATCCTCAGTTGAGACTTCAGCACCATGAGCTTCCAACTGTGAAAGTAATTATTGGAATCTATCATATCCCTTTTCTAACCCTTCTGAACTAGATATAGCAAATGCTTCAAATTGTTGTTTTAAAACAGCCTTCTGCGTCTTCTTTGAATTTGCATTACCACCCAACCTAGTTCTTATGGCTTCCCAAATTTCTTTTGCATCATCCATTCTATGAAATCTTCTCAGATGTTCCTTGGGAATGGCCATCAGCAAGATATTTTTAGCCTTCCTTTCCTTTTCAACAGCTTGAATTTCTGTAGCAAATACTGGTGGAAGTATTCTAATAACACCATCCTTTCTAGTTGAAATTCTCTTCTTAGAGTTTCCATTCTGAATTACCTTCCAAACATCATTGTTAATATACTCAAGGTAATGTTCCATCTCCACAGCCTATATATCATACACCCTCCTTCTCATAATTGGAGTTGATATTTGAGATAGCAGTTTGTGTTAAGGTATGACCCTGTTGTTGTTGTTGTTTGGGTGCAGCACCAGTGTCTGATGCATCTTCATGGTTTGATGCTTCATCATCACTAAGATGTTGAGAGAACTCATAATTGGTATGGTTAGACATTTTTCAAGATCTGAAAGTGAGTGTTTGTTTTTGGTTCTTGTAATTCTTCTTACTCAGAGTCCCTCTATAGGCTCTGATACCACTTGTAGGTCCTTGGTTTTGGATCTGTGTAGCTTTCGTAAGACAATTGCTAACTTGGCATAAATCCGAAATCAACACTGTGATGAGACACTAACTATGAATACCAAGTGTTAATCGAAATCTTAACACAAGTACTAAGAAGAACACAATGTAATACTAACTTTGTATTTTGCTATGGATTTCTATTAAGCTTGAATGCTTGATTACACTTCTATCTATCTCTATGCCGTAGGGTTCCTTTTATATACCAAGGAAACCCTAACAGCTTTACAAAAAGTGTGAAAAGATAATACATATCTTTTCCTAATATATCTCTAAGATAATACTTATCTTCTCCTAAGATATCTCTAAGAAAACTATTCTGTAGGACATACTTAACTAGACAAGAACATAACTAACTATAGTACTGTCAGACTTAACTTAGTACTGGCAGACTTAACTATGTCTACCAGACTTAACTTCTATAACTACCAGACTTAAGTCTGTTTACAATAATTCCTAACATACCGCCTAAGTCTTAAGAATGATATGCCGCCTCGAGATAAGTACCCATTGCACTCATTAATCAAACCAGCATAATTGGATTTAACATGGTTAATGCAGTTTTCTATTATTTGGCTCGTACCGCTCTTTTGTCTTGTGTTTATTTACTTTAGTATGTATTGTACTTAAAATTGATATTTGTCTCCATAAACCTGTGCCAGTCTCTCAGGCTGAAAACCCCCTTTTACCTTTAGTAAATATGTATAGCGTAGGTTTAACCAGTAATTAGACTGATCTAGATAAGATAAATACTAATAGAATAATTGGTTAACTCTCACTCTTAGTGTTCAACCCTCTACTTACCGCGAAGCTATATCTTGACCGGGTACTCTGCCCATTAAAGTGTTGTCTTTAGGTTTGTCAGCTAAATATAAATGTAAAACCTGATAATCATAAATAACACCTATAAAACGACACATCAAGGTTTTTGGCGTCGTTGCCAGGATAAAGTTGTTTAATTCTTATTTATAAGTGTTTTAGTTTAGTGTAAATTACATATTTGTGTGCTTGATTGTTTTTAATTTCTTGCATTGTATAATTTGCATATTGTGTTTTTGTGCATTTGTTACAGCCAGCTGTAACATTCTGAGTCAAAACTCAATACGGTTTATTCATCATCCAGTTACGGTCATATAATTTGATTTTCAACCAATACCGCGAGTGGACTCTAAACATACATACGGCATATTCAGTTAACTGAATACGGTGTATTAAGCTATTTGACAGTTTCTTTGTAGTGAATTTATTACAGGTTAAAATGGACGACCCCAACTTTACTAATGGAATAGTATAGTCAGGCTTGAGGCAAAAAGAGTCTCGTAGGCTGGCGAGGTGAATAACAAGAACTGCAACGTATGGGTAAGATCTGAGATATGAATGTACGGTCACGACCTCAAATCTGTTGAAACAATAATCCCAGCTATAGTCTTCGATGATGCATTTACATCTAAAGTGACGCCCTCCTATGAACCCACGGTGAGTTCTCTTAACGATAATGAAATTGACTTTAAAATTTCATTTGACAATTTCGATGATGAAGATTACACGGTAGTTTTTGACAAAAACTCGTTTTCTTATAAAATAATTTCTAACAATAATTTGAAAACGGATTTGAAAAATGATAATGAAAAAGTCAATATGCCTTTGTTTCTGTCACCCGAGCCTACGGTCAGTTGTTTAAATGATTTAGATTTTTTTTAAGATTTTGAGAATGAATTTCCAGCCCATTGTTTACAATGATGCTCTAACATCTAAATCTGATTTCTCAACTGAACCCACTTTAAGCCCTCAACATATCGATGAATTTGATTTAAAAAATGAAAAATCATTGTCCGAATGTGATGAAGAGGAACAAAACGTTTTATACTTTAATAATCTATTTCCTTTTAACGTAATTTATCCCGATGATTTAAAATTAGATACGGACAATCATAATGATGAAATCGATATTGAGCAACCTTCGGGGGATATGTCTGTCATACCATTACCTAATGTAATAAATTTCAATAATGGTGCCTATGCACATGGGTCAAATAAGCTTTAGGAAACAAGTCATGATACATCTAATAAATTTTTTAAAACTAAAACTTTTATCAAGGAATTAAATTTTAATATCACGACTTGTAATTATATTATCAAAGGGATGCTAATAAATCTTTTTATGAATTTATATGTGCCATTTGGCATCTCGTTCGACCCCAAATTGTTTTATAAGGATGGGATTAAATTGGGACAAGTCTAACTTAAAGACTTTTCTATAAACAAAAGTGCTTGCCGAGAGACAACCCGGAATGTATTTTCAATTTTTATCGAGTCTGTCTTCTCAGACTATCTATACGGCGTATCCAAACCCCATGGATACGGCGTATTGACCTTCTGGACGTTATCCAGTCTTTATTTTCAGCATAGTCTATACGACGTATTCATTAAATGAATACAATGTATACATATATCAATACGGCGTATCATGAGGTATGGATACGGTGTATCGACTTTCTGTACAATTTTAGGTTATTATTTCAAGTCCAACCAAACGAATACACGAAGATAGAATTGCATTTGTTTTTTGAGAATTTACACAGGACCTCAATGAAAGAAATATCGATGAATATTGGTGGAGACTTTACAAAATCTGGAAATCTCAAAGTGTTGGAGTCTTGAAATCTCAAGACGGCTGTTCTGTTAGGTTTAAGAAAAAGACTCGGTCACCCCGTGTATTTTCATGTTTAGCGTAGCTCGTAGTTTTGTTAGTAATCGTATGATTTATGGTATTG
>BQNB010131680.1:4816-17715 GCA_026074375.1 Tanacetum coccineum | reverse complement strand
GGTTTGAAAAAAAAGGGTTTTTGAAAATGGAGATTGAAATTGGGGAAAAAATGGAGAAATGATTATTTGATTGATGATGATGATGCTACTGGTGATGGGAATCTGGGAAGAAAATGATTTTTTGTTGTTTTTTTCTTTTTTAATTTAATGTGATATATTGGAAATTATGGTAACAAAATATTTTACTGCTTGTTTGTTTAATTTTTTTATTAAGTCCTGTAATTACAGTATCTTTCTAGATATATGTTGTCTGTTTGTATATGATATATGACTGTTTGTTTTATGTGCTTAATATAATGTCATAATTAAAGAAAATTACTTTTATACCCGCAGTTATGTGTGATTATATGTGAAAAAATAGGAGGGTAAACATGTAAAATTATGATTTAAGCCAATGACTTAATATAGAGACCCTTCTCCTCATGGCTTTTTCTAGAAAGCCATTTGTTAATTTTAAGCACAAAACAAGCAAGCTTTTAATGACTTAATTAATTTACCAAATATTAAATTAAGACTCATTAAGCCTTTATCAAACAATACCTAAGTTTGTTTTCTTCTTTTTTTTGTCTTTTTTTTAATTTTTGGTTTTAAGGTATACCATTTTGAAAGGATTAAGAAGCACCGAAGTAATGTCTAAACCCAATGATTTAAAACAAAAATAAAAGGGATCTTCTATAATTTCGCACGTGAGGGGTTATTTCTTGGTTTCGTCCAGTCATTAATAATTTTATTATTTTTAAATAATAGTAAATAGAAGCAACGCTTGTAAGGAGTCCTAAAACCAAGATGATTTGAAATTGTCGTTTTTAATTATAGCTATCATTTGGGTTAAATTGTTACTAGTATTTAATTTTCAAATTAACGGTTAAGTTTTCTTTTGTTTAAGCAATTCGGAGAGTGCGTGTTTTTGATAATATATATCGTTTAACCGAGGATACCGGTGGCTGTTTTCGACCACCTTTGCTACTCCAAATATTTACATAAGTGCATTTATATACCAGACCTTTTATGAGGATATAAAGATTACCGATCATTAAGACATCAAGTCAACCACCAAGTCAATGTTTACAAAATCATTTGAAATTGACACGAACAATCTTCTATTTGGTGTTCAAAAAATGTGAATGTTATTAACTTAACTAATGTAATTTAATTATTGTTTGTATTAAAAGAGTCTACAGTTAATGTTGATAGTACTTTTATATGGAGTTTATAGTTATATACTTAAGCAAGTAAAAATGAATCCTATGGTGAGTTAACAAACCATCATCATTTACCCGCATCTCACATTCTCAGTGTCACATTATTCTCATATGTCTTATTACTTATCACTTAACCCTGATAAACGTTACTCGTCATTTACTTATACACGATTTTTATTTGAATATTATAACACACACATGCACCACTCACGAACACATACTCTCTCTCGCTTCTCTTGTTAAGTCACACGGGTGACCGAATTTGATGTTTTTCTATGTCGTGGTGATGACTTAATAGGGTATAATGGTGATGACTTGGTTCACACAGGATCTCACGCAGTCACGCGCGAATTACCTTTTCATTACCTCTTGCCCAAATAACTATTACAATTAAATACTTGCATAAATAACCTTGAATGATATTCAAAACTTTGTTCATCATTAATCACTAGGTTTATTGTAATACCATAAATGGTTTATTTTATTGGCATCATTTATTTAGTTGGTAATTTCATCCATGACCATGTGCGCATGGAAAAAAGGCTTCTTTTTTTTTCTTGTGTTAAACATCATATATTTGCGACAAATTTATGAGAGTTAGGTTTCATGCAATTTTAAAATAAAAGATATATATAGTGTTTTTAGGGTGGTGTGGACAAAATGGAGCATGTGTTGGAGAATACTTTAATGCATGTCAATTATACAAAGACACAAGCAATTGTTTAATTATTGGTTGAGTTGACATGTGCCTTGTTTATAGACCAACTTATGAAAAAATGCTAGTAGTTCATACTTTATATTAGTAACCTATATATAATTAACTAAAGTTACATGTGTAGGAGATGTAGATACTCATGATCAATCCAAAAAGATAAGCTAAGACCATTTGCAATGGATCCCCCTCTCTCTCTCTCTCTCTAACGGCACCCTTACTAGACGCGTGCGACTAGGGAAACAAATAAGAACTTGATTGTTTACTCGACCGAGTATTTTGCACACAAAAACTAGCTTAACGACTAATTTTTCAACTGTTGGGGTGTTTATTAACTTGGTCACAATTACAGTAACTTGGTCATGCAGAAGATTTTAAAGAAAGAAAATTGAGTTGACGTTGAGATGACATGGATAACCGCGATCATTTGCGGTCACCATTACACTTAGCCTAAAGTTCCATTTGTACTTTTTAGAAAGGAGATATAAGACATTGTACAAATTAGAAACATGTCCGTTTATATAATCCTTGTTAAAAATACCATGCCATTTTTAACGCAATGAACCAGACAATGTAGTTGTGGCACTGTTTGTTGGTATTAAGTTATCCAAGATTTCGACTTTTGCCAACTCATATTGGGAAAATATTGTGAGACATACCAAAGTCAAAAGTCTAATAGAATGTGAGTATGTTGACCAACTAAAAGTTTTTGTGTTTAACCAATCAGGAGTCGTTGCTTATTTGAAATAAACTCTTCTTCTAAGACTAAGTGCAATAAAGAGCTTAGGAGACTGACAATTTTTCTCTGACACGTCGGTTTTCTTTTTTCTAAAACCGACAGATGACTAACTTGGTGTAATAAAGAGACCGACAAAAAAAACATGATTACAAAAATTAAAAAATACATTAAATAAACATCACGCACACAAACAACCATCACACAAGTCGGTCGCTTTTGAGATCAACATCTCCATTTCGTCTTTCAGAGGCGCGTCATATGTCAAGTGGTGCAATAAAGAGGACTAGTCTCTTGGGTGCCACATGGGCCGAGAACTAATATCTTGGTCCTTTATCGTGAGCAGTCTAAAAGAATAGGAAAATTATTGAGAGGCTTAAATGTGTGATCAATTTTATGTCTAAATGTATGTAAAAGTTGTTTATTGGTTTGTGAATAAGTAGATTCATCTACTGTTACCAACCAATGATGACACACAAAATCTTATCTTATATATATAAAGATTGAGTCCCAATAATTAATGTTAAGTGTTAATGATTAATGTGTTTTAAAGTATTTGTTAAGTCATGCAACAATAAAGAGGGGATGTAAATAATAGAGAGTTTTTGAATTTATATTATGGATTATGACTTTTCATCTACATTTGAGAGTTAAGTAAGTAAATGAGTCTCTTCACTTATCTTGAAGAGAAGTATATGCAAATTAGAATCTATAAATAGCATATATTTTTTCACAACTCATGATTATAAAGAAGGTTGAATCATGCTAAAATCATGAGACATGGTCAACTCCAACAAAGCATGTATTCATGAAAAATATGTAAGCATGACTTTTATTGGAGGTAAAAACTAATATCTCTTTTGGTTATATGAATGACTAATTTGTTTATACGTTTTAAACAAATATTAATATGTTATATCTATTTCAATACATAAAAGTCGAGTTTTGAGGGTAATTAATGGCTTAAATTTTATTGTGACTAAATACCAATGGATTTTTGCGTATGTCATGATTTATATGTGCCATTGAACTTTGGTGCAAGTATTGTGAATAAATAAGTTGTTAATTCTATGTTATAAATTCTTTCATATTGTTTTTTATAAGATATGTAACCAATGTGCAAAGGAGTTATTTGTTTGGAATCCGACATTTAAAGACATTCCCGAAGCTGTTCATTGCTCAGATGATGAATCTATAAAAGGAGAAGCAGAGATGAATGGCGAGGATAGTAAGTTGAACAATGATGGTGATGCAAGTGATAGTGAGGTTGTTTCTGACACATACTTTGGAGATAATGCAAATGAACAGGGATATGAAAACGAACAAGGCCAATCGTTTAATGCTAATGAGGTTTCGAAAGATCCATTTAACATCTATGATTTACTCAATAAAACCAAAAAAGTTGTTGGCACATCTGGTTCGGATACAAGTTTACCGTATCCTCCAGGTTTCACTCCGGATAAAAGTACTAATGTCATAAACGAGAAGGAGGTATCTGATGCTGCGGAAGTTCGATCCAACAGTAAATCGGACGGAGGTAATTCCAGAATTTTGGAGGAAGTGGAGAACATTGATGGTTGCTTTTCTTCTGAAGGGCGGAACATCGGGGTCAAACCTAAGGAGGGAGGATCTATTTTGGAGATTCTTGATGAGATGATTAAGGTTGGCCAAACAATGGGTTTTTCCATGGAAGGATGCACGAAGGATATGGAGAATATTATTGGATCAAAAGGAGTGTATGAGATTCTCCGATGAATTGTTTGTCCTTGAACGCTCAAGGCCTAGGATCCAAGGCTAAAAAAGATTGGATTAGGGAGTTGATCACCAAACATAAAGTTAGTTTCTTGTCTATTCAAGAGACTAAGATGGAGTTGATTTCGGCTATGGATGTTAAACAATTGTGGGGTAATTACATTTTTGATCATTCTTTTAGTGAGGCTCTTGGGAATTCAGGAGGTATTCTTTGTACTTGGGACTCCAGCATCTTTCATAAAGAGCATCACATTATCTCCGATAATTTTGTTGCCTTGTATGGGACGTGGATCCCAAATCAGCTTAAGCTTCTAGTGATTTCAGTTTACGCTCCTCAATCTCTTTCTTCTAAGCAAATGTTATGGAGTTACATCTCATCTCTCATTGTGCGTTGGAATGGCGAGTGTCTGGTCATGGGAGACTTCAACGAAGTCAGGTGTAAGGAGGAGCGATGGGGATCTACTTTTAATGCTCATGGGGCTAACGTGTTCAATACCTTTATTTCGAGTTCGGGTTTAATTGATGTTCAGTTGGAAGGGTACGCATTTACTTGGGCTCATCCATCGGCTTCTAAGATGAGCAAGTTGGATCGATTTTTAGTGTCTGATGGCTTAATCTCCTCTTTTCCCCATATTTCTGCAATCTGTCTTGATCGACATCTTTCTGATCATAGACCTATCTTGCTTAGGGAATGTATATCTGATTTTGGTGCTATTCCATTCCGGTTTTATCATTCATGGTTCGGTTTACCAGGTTTCGATCAGATGGTAATAGATTCATGGAATTCTTTAGTCCTTGATGATAACAACGGTATGATTCGGTTCAAAAAGAAGCTGCAATTGTTGGAAAAGAAGATTCGTGGGTGGGTTATGGACTACAAAAGGCAACAGGTGGGTCGCGTAAATGATTGTAAGGCTAAGTTAAGTGTCATTGATAAGGAGTTAGATCATGGTAGAGTTTCTTCTGATGACCTTTTATTATCCCGTATGGAGTCTATGAAACTCTTGCATGATTTTCAATATTTGATCAATCGTGATAACATCCAAAAGGCGAAAATTCGTTGGGCCATTGAGGGCGACGAGAACTCTAAGTTCTTTCATGCTATCATTAATAAAAAACGTGCCAATCTTTCTGTCAAAGGTGTTATGGTTGATGGTGAATGGATGGATGACCCTAGCCGTGTTAAAGAAGAATTCCACAATCACTTTGCTACCAGATTTCAAGATCCGGGTGCTAATAGAGGTAATATTAATTTTACCTTTCCTAATCGACTTTCTCTTGATCAGGTTTCTGATTTAGAATCGCCAATTTCGAGAGATGAAATTCGGTTAGCTGTTTGGGGATGTGGAGAGGATAAATCCCCAGGCCCTGATGGATTTACTTTCGAGTTTTTCCGAAAGTTTTGGAAGGTGGTTGGGCCTGATTTTTGTATTGCAGTTGAATGGTTTTTTGAACACGGATCTTTCGCCATTGGTTGTAATTCTTCTTTTGTGGCCCTCATTCCGAAGATCTTAGATCCAAAAATCGTAAGTGATTATCGTCCCATTAGCTTAATTGGGAGCTTGTACAAAGTTATCACTAAGATTCTTGCTACTCGACTTTCGTCGGTTATCTCATCTCTTATTTCTGATGTTCAGTCAGCTTTCCTTCCCAACCGGCAGATCCTCGATGGTCCTTTTATCCTTAGTGAGTTATTATCTTGGTGCAAATTTAAATATAATCAAGCGATGGTTTTTAAGGTCGATTTCGCCAAGGCCTACGATTCTATTAGGTGGGATTATTTAGATGATGTCCTAAACTCTTTTGGGTTTGGTTCTAAATGGAGGTCATGGATTCGTGGTAGTCTAATTTCTGGAAAGGCCTCTATTTTAGTCAATGGAAGCCCGACATCCGAGTTTCAATTCCATCGAGGTCTGAAACAGGGGGATCCTTTGGCTCCATTTCTGTTTATTCTTATAATGGAATCTCTTCATCTCTCTTTTTCTCGTGCTGTTGAGGCGGGAATCTTTACTGGAATCGAGATTGGTTCTTCTCTTACGATTTCCCACTTATTTTACGCAGATGACGCAGTTTTTATTGGGGAGTGGTCTCATAATAATTTAAAAGGTATCATGAACATTCTTCGATGTTTTTCTTTGCTTTCAGGGCTGTCAATTAATGTCAAGAAAAGCCAGCTTCTTGGTATTGGAATTTCAGATTCTATTGTTTCCGAGGCTGCTAAGTCTCTTGGTTGTTCGATTATGAAAACTCCTTTCAAATATTTGGGCATTCCGGTTGGTGGTAATATGTCGTTGATCAAGGCTTGGGATGAATCGATTGTTAAGCTCAAAAGGAGGCTCTCTAAGTGGAAACTCAAAACTCTTTCTATCGGGGGTCGTCTTACACTCCTTAAATCGGTGCTTGGTTCCACTCCAATTTATAACATGTCGCTCTTCAAGGTCCCCAAATCAGTGCTTCATTCAATGGAGAGTTTGCGTAGAAATTTCTTCAATGGTATTCAAGAGGGAGATAAGAAGATTGCTTGGGTTAAATGGCCCATGGTGCTCGCGTCTAAAAAACATGGCGGGTTGGGGGTATCCAGTTTCTATGCTCTTAATAGGGGTCTTTTGTTCAAATGGGTGTGGCGTTATATATCTCAAGATAATTCTCTATGGGCTCGGGTTATTTCGGCCTTACATGGTTCGTCTTCACAGGTGCTTTCTGCCTCTTTTTCTTCGTTATGGAAATCTATTTTAAATGAAGTCAAATCTCTTAAGGCTCAAGGTGTGGACTTAATTTCCCATTGTAAGATTCGGGTTGGTAATGGTATGAACACAAGTTTCTGGAATGATTGTTGGATTGGCGACTCTATGCTCAAGCATTTGTTCCCTCGTTTATTTGCCTTAGAAACTATTAAAGACATTTCTGTAGCAGATAAATTTCGTGTCCCTATTACTTGTTCCTTTCGACGTCCTGTTCGAGGGGGGTTAGAAGCTCAGCAGCTTGATCATCTCATGGGTCTTATTGAATCGACTCTGTTATCTAATTCGGAGGATAGGTGGGTTTGGGATTTGAATGGAGATGGTGTTTTTCGTGTCAAAGATGTTCGAAACTTGCTTGACGAGACCTTTCTTCCTAAAGCTGATACGCCTACGCGTTGGATTAAATGTATCCCGATTAAAGTTAATGTTTTTGTTTGGAAGGCTCTCCAAGATCGTCTTCCTACACGTTCGAATTTAGTCAGGAGAAACATCTTGATCGATTCCTTATCTTGCCCGATTTGTGACGGAGAACCAGAAGATTCTTCTCATTTATTTTTTCGTTGCTGCTTGGCGAGAGATGTGACAAGGTTAGTATGTCGTTGGTGGGACTTGGATTTTCACTCTTTTAATTCGTATACAGATTGGCAAGGTTGGTTCAAACAGTTACGCCTTGGTGCTAAGTCTAAAGAAGTGTTAGAAGGTGTTTTTTATGTCTCTTGGTGGAGTTTATGGAATTTCTGGAATCACCTCCTTTTTGCGGATTCTAATCCCCGTAAAGATGTTATTTTCGATGAGATTGTCTTACGGTCGTTTAATTGGTGTTTAGCTAGAGGTAATAGAACTTTGAATTGGGTTAGTTGGCTTCAACACCCTCATTTGATTTCTATGTAATTTTCTAGCTCCTTGCTAGTGGTTTTTAATAAAGTTGCCGTTCAAAAAAAAAAAATACACATTAAAAACGATGTCTATTGTCACTATTTCCCCTGTACATGTGTACAACATCCTTTTGTTATGTTAAGAGCGAAATGCTTATCTTTTGTTAATACATTTAATTTATGGTTTTTGTTAAGAGAAATGCTAATGATCACAAAGAGTTTACAAAAACTTTTTCATAAAATGATGTGTCATGATGATTCATACATCATTGGCCAAATAAAAAATGAAAGATAAAAAAGTTAAATTCAAATATTGCATGTCACATCATTTTGTGGAAATTTTTTTGTAAACTTTTGTGGTTCTAGCATTGCTCTTTTATTAGTACAAAGTTTTTTATATATACAAAATATGTCATCGAAGTTAGTATTATTGTATTACGCATAATTTGATTATGTAAACATTAATACAAAAGAATTGGAACTTCAAGATAATTATAATAACTAAACGGTGTTTAGGTCTAACAAAATTTACAATAATATATCTATAAGATGAATGAATTAGAATTCAATTCTTAAAGATACACAACATTTGAAAACCCGCGTATGCGCGGGTCTTATAACTAGTATTATATATAGATAAATACATTTCGGTGTATATTTTATGATTTAAATGGAATTGGTTCTATGTGTATTCACTAATACTTTTTTCGTCCCAAATTAAATCCACTTGTCTACTACTAAAAATAGATAGAGAAATTTGATAAATTTATTATATTACCCTTGGTTTAAATTAATATTATAAACTTTAAAAATACTTAAATTACTTAGTTAAATGTAAAACCATCATTATGCAAAAAGTAAGAGAGATAAATCAACATTATGTTTTTCTTAAACTGTGTGTTTTTTGTCGAATGATAATTATTTTAGGACGGAGGGAGTATTAGACAACTCCGTCTTTTAAGAAGAATGATACATCCACATAATACTTACAAGAAATCCACGCATAGATGTGTCAATCAATTAAGGGTAGTGAAATAAGAAAAAGAAAATATAGTAAAAACATAATTGATTCATCACATTTGTCACGTTATTGAGAGTTTGTTTGTAAAAATTATGACAGATAAGATATTTAATATTATAATAATCTTATAAACACTGAATCATGATTGGTAATTGTATATATTGTTGATCTTAATGTTATTTTTAATTATATTAATAGTGTTTAATATGTTATGGTTAATTTAAAATTACCGATAAAGCTACTAAATTGAGAAAATAGATGTCTTGGAGAAAAATATTTTTCGTCTCATATTAAGTATTTACATTTTTATTTTGCATTGTCTTAAATTAAATGTTCACATTATATTTTAAGCAATGAAAGCTAGATTTTAAAGGGTAGATATGATATTTGATCGTGCATAATGTAATCAGTAATATCTCCTCAAACTTTGGGCATTATAAAAGTGGACATTGTTATGGGATAGAGATAATACTAAAAGATCATTCAAGTTAGGTTAGAAAATCAGAAAAGTCATTTAAACATACCCTTAACGTAGAGCATCCTTTTTTACAGATGTTAATAAATCTGTAAACCATAAAGAGCAACAATTTAAATCATATGTGAAACAAAAGATATAAGATCTTAAAGAAGACTATATTTATTTATTTATTTATTTTTCTTTTTGAAAATATGATTATGACTTATTATATAAAAAACTTTATCAATAGATTTATATATAGTAAAAATAAGTTTATGATATAGAAATGTTTATAACTTGATGATATATTAATTGTATAAACTTTTTTGAAGGTTTATCAAATTAGATGCTCTGTTCGGTTAATAGTTTGGGAAAGATATAATGAGACGCCAAAAGTTCATTATAGACCTTAAAATTGACATAGATCCAATGAACCCATCTTCACCCTTCATTTAGTTCCCATCCAACGGTTAAGATAAATACACATTAAAAAAAACACCCCGTCTCATTTTACAACAGGGGTACATTCGTCTTTTTCTTCTCCCCCATCTTCTTCATTTCATATCTCACACAAATGAGATAAAAAAAACACACACACACACACGCACGCACGCAAGCCGCGGCGCGCCGCACACACCCACACACACAACACATAACAAAACACACCCGCAGCGCGCGCACTGCAGCAAGCACGGATAGCACGACGCACCGGCGTCGCACGGACGCCGCCCGCTGAGACTCAAGCACAAAAAAATCACAAACACAATAACACCTAATTTCATTATCTCAATACCCTTCTTTTTATCCCCAAATTGTATGTATATTTATGGATTTACGCGGTTGATTTTGCAGCGAGGAAACAATTAATCACGAGATCGATACATCATCTATTCAAAGGTGCTGATGCTTATTATGATTTTTATGGCTTATTTTGATTTTGTTTCTTTTTATTTTGGTTTTGATGCTTAATTTTATGCTTATTTGATTTGCCGATTTTCTTTGCTTATTAGGCTTTGTTTTTGGCTAAATATGCTTATGTGTATGCTTATTGACAGTTTTGATTGTTTTTAAAGGATATGAGTAGTGTTTTGTGGTTGAAATGAGTAGTGTTTTTGAATGAGTTTTTTGTAGACAATATTAGATTTTGTTGTAAGTTGGTTAATTGAGTATCTTATAGGTATTGCTTTTTAAGGATCTTGTTGATGTGTTTTGATAAGAGACTTTAAGTGTTTTTTTACTTTTGGGGGCTATTTGATAAGAAATTAAGGTCTAGTTGATTGTTGTATTGGCTTTTTGATAATGTGGTGCTAGTAAGTCGTTGATGTGGGTAGATTGAGGTTAGTGGAGTGGAGGGATAGTTGGGTGATTCGTGGTAGGCCGGCATATATAAAAAAAAAAACTGGCGTTTAAATGTTTGTCGTGTATTTTGTGTTTAGCGGTTATAAGGGCAATCTATCATGGGTGAATCATGTATGATTCACATGAATCATATGATTCTATGGTGAATCATATGATTTCACCATGACAGATAGCCTTTTATCGTGAAACACAAATATCCAACATTGTTAACATTTTGTGAGATATTTGTGTTACAGTATAAGGCCATCATGTCATGGTGAATCAGATATGATTCATGATGAATCATCTATGATTCTCAGACAGATGGCCTTAACATGTAAAACATAATAAAGCAGTTTGTGTTGAGGTTTTTAGGAGACTAGTTATTTCTGTTTTTCTTGCAGCTGCTACAAAGCGTCCGTTGAAGATTACTTTTAAAAGAAAACAAAACCCCCTCCACGAAAAACCGGAAGTCATATCAAAACTTAAATCTCCTACCAAACATGCTCCAAAACCAGAAGTCAAATCAAAACTTAAATCTCCTGCCAAAGCTAAACCGTCACCCCCTCCACGCAATCCCATTCTCAGATCTGCTAAACATGCCCCCCCTCCATGCAATCCCATTCTCAGATCTGCTAAACATGCCCCCTCCCGCCAATCCAAAACCAAAAGCTCCTAAGTTGAAAGCTTCTGATGTTACAGAATTTGATCAAGGAGTCGGTAGTGGTAGTGAGGAGGGAGACGGTAGTGGTAGTGAAGAAGAAGGTGATGAGGAGGAGGATGAAAAAGAGGGTCATGATGAGGAGGATGAAGAAGAGGGTGATGAGGAGGAGGATGAAAAAGAGGGTGATGATGAGGAGGATGAAGAAGAGGGTGATGAGGAGGAGGATGAAGAAGAGGGTGATGAGGAGGAGGATGAAGAAGAATGTGATGAGGAGGAGGATGAAGAAAATGGTGATGAGGAGGAGGATGAAGGAGAGGATGAAGAGGATGCGATTGTTAAGGATGAAGAATATGAAGAAGAAAAAGAAAAGGTGTCTGAAGAAGAAGAAGAAGAAGAAGAGGAGGATGTCAAGGTGAAGGGAAATAAACGTGGCAGGAAGGGGAAGGGCGAGGTTGTGATGTCAAAGGGAAAGAAAATCAAGGTTAAGGATAAAGAGGTTGGGGAGAAAAAACGAAAGAAGGATTCTGAGCCGTCTTCTTCTGAAGACGAAAAACCCTTGAAGAAGAAGACGAAGGGTGGTAAGAAGGGAAAGGGTCCAAGTAAGCCAACGAAGAAAGTTCTTAGTGATAATCATATTAGGAGGGAAAAGTTTTTGAGTGACTATCCGCCTTTATTATCTAGGACGGTACCTTATTTATTTTTTCATGCTATTGATATTGGATTTTCTGCGTTTCATTTGGTCAACATAGATACGTTACCAAATCGTTTAGCAAGGTTTATAGTTAGAGCTTTTGATAATAAAACCTATAACTTTTACCTTAAAACAGGAGTCGTCCATGTGACTCCTGAAAAGGTTCATGAGATTTTAGGGCTTCCTATAGGTGGAATATCGCTTTATGATTTACCCGAGAGACGAGAAGATGATGAGTTTGTTCAGCTTTGGTTGAGTCAGTTTGCTTCGAAGAAGAAGAAACAAATCTTTTCTACTGATATTGATGAGAAGCTGGTTCGTTCAACTAGAGTTGACTTTATGTTTAAAGTTAACTTTCTTATGCTCTTTGCGAATGTTATGGGTAAAGCACATACGATGAAGGCTTTTGTAAATCTTTTGGTTGTTTGGCGTATTCGCGAAGACACCAATATTGCTGGAGTTGACTGGTGTGATTTCATTCACCGTTGTCTTGCAATCAGTCATGAACCGAATACTAATAGTGGTTTTTACAATGGTCCATTGTGTTTCTTGATTGTAAGTGTTAATCTATTTTTTTAACCTTCTTTGATTTCATTTTTTTTACATGTTAATATTGTTTATAAAATGATGGTAATATCTCATTTAGATGTATGAAATATTACCATCAGTTTGTACTTATACCTGTAGTGTCAGGTGAATCATATATGATT
>BQNB010131679.1:0-18745 GCA_026074375.1 Tanacetum coccineum | reverse complement strand
TTAAGACGTGTATAAATGTTATATAAATGATTCTAAAATGTTTCACAAAAATTTATAAAAAAAAACGAACCAACACTATTCACCTCAGGAAATAGTGCACAAGTTAGAAAATAATGCGTAACTTTCTCGTTTTAAGCCCGTTTCTTACGTTTCTTATGCCCATCTTTTCGTATTAGGACGAGTTATCATAATTTGACATTTTCAATATTTTGACCCTCTGGTGAACAGTAACATCAGACGTGAGTTTTATAAAAATCGTATTTGTCGTCGTAAAACCCGTAAATGTCGTATTTTATTCGTTATAGCTCCGTTTTTAACGATTCTTTCGAGGACGTTCTCGTATTTGAAAGTTCTATACTTTTATGAGGTTTACAAAAATATAACTTTCTGTCATGAATAGTAACTTTTATAAAAATAGTTTTATAAAAGTATTAATTGTCGTAAACTCGCGAAATTCATAACTCGTTCGTTATTAATTGAAAAATTACGATTCTTATCATTTTGGAATCCTAAAAATATGTATTATTTGTTAAAAATATCAACCCTTGCTGTTTATAATTTTTATAAAAATGTTTTTATAAAAATTTACTTACGACTTCGTTTATTAACGTATAACTCGTTTTTAACGTAACTTTTTCGTTATTAATCCGTTTAACAAGTTTCTTACCTTTTCGGAATCGTCGTGAAATGTATTATCTTATAAAAATATAAAATAAGTATATTTTTATAGCACTTTGGGACAGAATGTTTGCATGACATTCTTAAGTTCATTTTTGGCTTTGTTTTTATATTTTACCACTTTATACTTTTTACTACAAGTCTTATACTTTATATATATCATATATCATATGTATATTATGTCCATAATCCCATCAAAGTCATTTTGTCCAAGATCATTAAGATCACAAGTTATTATCTTTACATGAAATCATAAACTTTCTTACTTAACTTTTAATTACAAGTTTACATATGAACTTTTTATACTTAAACCAAGATTGTACAAGACTTATATATCCTTTATTTCATGATATTACCATCATCATAATATGTGAGAAAGTGTACAAAATCATAATCACAAGAAAAATTATATTTTTCATGTTCAAAAGTATTCCTAATGGTGATTTCACTATATAGCACATCATATATATAAAAACTCATAACATGAAAGCATAAAGGTTTAAAATAGACCTTATGATGTATGATGATGATGAGAAACAAATGCTAAACCCGTGTTTAGACTAGAAACCAAAGCTTGCACTTAAGAAAACCCTTATTTTCTTAACAAAAACCCTAGCTTCCTTTTCTTGATTAATACTTGTAAATGGTGATTCAATGGATGGAAACACCTTAGAATGTCTTAGGATAGATGTGTATAGGAGTGTATGGGTTGTAGAAAAATTGCTATGGATTTGATAGAGTGCTTGCTTATTGCCGTAGCAATATAGAGGACAAAAGGGAGGTTTTGTTGATTTTTTTACTAAGTGTTTTACTTGTAAGACTTCTCTTACTAGATGATACTTGTATATAAGGTATAGATGGTCTAGGAGTCAAAGTAAGGTGCAAGGGATGGTCTCTTAGTCTTAGGTATGGCCATAGTTATGGTCTTTAGTCAAAAGACAAGGTATGGTGTGTCATGAAGAATAAGGTGCATGATTTGACCTAATAAGGATTATTTTCATTATATCTTTGCCATAATTTCGCATAGATATGATATACAGATATATTTTTTCCAACTTTTTTGAATTGGGAATAAAATGGGTATTTGATGAAGCGTAAAACAGTTTTGGTGGTTTCGTAGTGTTCAAAACGCAATTTATCGCGAAACGTATACACTTACGTATCCGATAGAAAATAAAATGAACAAAGATAATAATATTTCACAAAATAATTATATAAACCCTTGATTAGATGTAAACATTTAATTGTTTGATGCACACGTATTAATTGAACGCTAATTTTTTAGCTTACGCCGAATTAGCTAAATATTAAGATTTTCAAGCAAACAAGATACCAATTCAAAAATGTAACATGTTCAATTTTATTGCTGTCGTCCATGACTTGAAAACACAGGGTGTTATATACAACTAGGGGTGTTCGTGTAGGGTTTATAAGTAAAAAGGTGTTGATGTGTTCGAAACGGAACGGATACAGTCGGGTTGGAGGTTGCTGTCGATCACACCGTGGACCGTTTGGTAATAACAAATAGAGTGTGTTTGCTAAGGGATTTAGCACCAAAAGGTGTTTGTTTTTGGGCAGTTAAACAGCCTAACGGGGTGCGTTTGGTTTGTTATCTCAGCTGAAAGGGTGCGTTTGGCTGTAGTAAACAGCCCAAGGGCTGTTTGTTTATGTGATTACCACACAAGAGGGTGCATTTGGTTATTAAAACAAATTAGGGTGTGTTTGGTATAGTGGCAGCAATAGGAGTGTTTGGTTTTGGCAGAAAACGCCATACAGGACGCGTTTGGGTGAGCAGTTTCTACAAGGGTTTGTTTGATTTATACCTTGACGAATAATCATAACACGGGTTATATAAATATAAAATCTTGACATAAATGGTGGTTAAATTGGTTAAATAAATACCTTGTTATTATCTTCGTATTCATATTTATAATAACAATAAGGGGGGTTCTTATAAATTCACATGGGAACGACAAATGAAAAGAACATAAGGTTTTAACCAAATCTTAAAAACCTGGATAAATATATATATTGGTTGGTTTAAAACGTTAATTAAAAATAACAATTATATACCTTTGTTTAATCTAGATGGTAATAATATGTATAATTATTTAAGATAGGGCGGGCATATTGAAATATTGAAAAAGAACGATATTCAAATATACATATCTAATTTAATGGATAACAGCGAGTTTTACGAATATGGAAAACATTATATAACCGAAAAAGACTACACGAAATATAAAGATATATCAATAATTTAGTAACGATTTTCCTAAAACTCCATATTTTTATATAAACGAATAAAAAGGGACCCCAATTTTATTTTTTAAAGATAACATTGACTTAGTATTATACAAAAACCCGAACCACTGAACAAAACTATACTTTTACAATAAGAAATTATTTAAGGCGCTATCGTCGAGGAGACTCCATATAAATTATAAAAATATTTATTTTTATATTTATAATTATCACTAGAAAGTAAACCAATAATGTAGTAAAAGGTCTTACAAACATCGGATTAACGTTAATTGTAAACTAAAACAAACGATTACGATGAACAGGAACTTTTTATTTATATAATAAATTGGAGGATTTCATAAAACGAGTCAAACTATTTGGTTTAATTAATTATTCACACTTATTATATAATACCTGCAAGGTATATTATACTTGTCAAAATCTTTGGGTTGTTTGTCTTTATGAGTTATATAAGGGTTTATTTTTCACATGAAATATATACGGAATGATATTTACACACATTTGGTGTTATATTTTAAAATAATTTTATTTAACCAACACCAAACCATTACAACAATAAATCTAAATCATTAGCACGGGTCCGAAGATTTGACTAGACATCGGGAAACCCAAACACCATTATCCTAGCTAGTGGGACTTATCCGTTAAGTTTAAGCTTGCCATCTTCTCAGTCAGGCAGCTTCGTCATCCTTTCGTGCTGTGCATATTAGATGCCTATCTGTAAATCATTCTTCAACATCAATTCGTGAGTTTCATGAATATTTATTATATTATTATATAAAAAATGGGGGACCTCGCTTTTCAATCTTTTGAATGTTTATAAACCCGCGAGGGGAAATACATGCTTGTCTACAAACTCTTACTTACTGTGTTATCTTATCACAATGTGTTTGTTTTTAAAGATATTATGAGTTCTATGAGCCTCATTTTTACTTCGTTTTGGATAACGTTTATATAAATTTATGGGATGAAAAATATGCCATCGTTTATAAATGGACACAACATGCCTTGTTTTATGAATGGACGCAAGTAATGAATACAAATGTTTATTAAGGGGTTTTAGGTTGACTGGTATGTGTATTTTGAGGTGTTGTGGTGGGGATCCTAATTAGCGTTAACCCAAATTAAGTCCCATGTCCATGAACTGTCAAATTGCATAGAAGCAGTTGGGAATGTACACTAAGTGGAGATGCGCAGAAATTTATTTAATAGATGCTATTCGTGAAACGACCTCCCCGTTCAGGTGACTAGCTATCACCTCTGAACGTAACGTTATAGAGCATGTCGAATTTTAGTGATGTTTATGGTTTGCCCGGGTGTTCTTGGAGGGAACAGCCATGGTGGGTACATATGGTTTTTCATTAACGCCCGGGTGTTCTTGGAGGGAACACCTACGATGGGTACACTTTTACTATGCCTTGAATAAAGTGGCATACATACAAGTCTACGTCACAGTTCATGAACTTAGAGTAATGGTAATCATGGTTTTATACACACTTGAATAAAGTGGCAATACATATTTTGGATATTTGTGATCCAACTTTGACACGTACATTTTGGGACTATTTGGGGATAGAAATGGTCTTGCATATTTTACAGCTAATTGATTTCTAAAAATCATACATACATTTTGGAAGGACATTTAAGGATTTAAATGGTCACACAATTATTTTATGATACTGTAGGGAGACAGTAGTCATTAAACGTTTTTATATGACACTGTAATGATACAGTGGCAGATACATTTATTGGAACTAACGTTTGTATTTACAGAAACCTATGAACTCACCAACTTTATGTTGACCTTTTTAAGCATGTTTTTCTCAGGGAAATTATATGCTCGGATTTCTTGAAGTGCATTGGAGTCTATACATTCAAGTTTTTCATTGTGATGCAATTATGGGACAAATGTATATTAAATTCAAGATTTTGATTAAATCAACGAGATTGTTTTACAAACGACACATTTAGAGGTCGTTCTCTTGTATCTAGCGCTGTGTATTATGAAGTAGCACCCCATGTGGTATTCCGCTGCATTGTTGTATTTTTGGGGGTGTTACAATATCATTTTTGCCTTTACAAAGAAGTCATTATGCACTGAGTTTGAGAAGATAATGCATAATAAATTTCAGATGACTTCTATGGGTGAACTCACATTCTTCTTAGGACTATAAGTAAAGCAGAAGGAAGATCAAATTTTTACCAGTCAAGACAAGTATGTGACTGAGATTTTGAAAAAATTTGGTTTTACTGATGTCAAGACTCCAAGCACACCAATGGAAACTCAAAAGCCTTTGCTTAAGGATGAAGATGGTGATGAAGTAGATGTACATTTGTATAGGTCAATGATTGGTTCATTAATGTATCTTACATCTTTAAGACCTGACATAATGTTTGCAGTGTGTGCCTGTGCTAGATACCAAGTCAAACCAAAAGTGTCACATCTTCATGCTGTGAAAAGGATTTTTAGGTACTTAAAAGGTCAACCTAAATTAGGCCTTTAGTATCCAAAAGATTATCCTTTTGATTTGGTAGCATACACTGATAGTGATTATGCTGTAGCAAGCTTGGATAGAAAGTCTACAATAGGAGGTTGTCAATTCCTTGGATGTAGATTAATATCATAGTAGTGTAAGAAACAGATAGTGGTTGCAAATTCCACAACAGAAGCTGAATATGTGGCCGCTTCAAGTTTCTATGGACAAGTTCTTTGGATTCAAAATTAACTACTTGATTATGAGTAAAATTTTATGCATACCAAGAACTTTATTGACAATAACAATACTATTTGCATAATTAAAAATCTTGTTTTTCATTCAAAAATAAAGCATATAGAAATTAGACACCATTTTATTATAGATTGCAATGATAAGAAATTTATTCAAATGGTTAAAATCCATACTGACAAGAATGTTGCAGATCTGCTTACAAAAGCTTTTGATGTAAGTAAATTTCAATATTTGATTGCTAGTATTGGAATGTTAAATCTCTAAAATCTTTTATCTTTTTGTGTTTTTGTAAGAGTTTTGTATGAATTAGTACTGTTATTCATGTCATTAAAAGTTTCTGCTGTTAAGTATAATTAGTGCTGCTAGTTATACTTAATACTGTTGAGTTAATACTATTAGTTATACTTAATACTACTGGTATAATTAACACTGTGATAGTTGAGAAAATTGCTATGGCTTGTATTTTCTTAGTTTTTGGACTAACATTTCGCAGGAAAAACAAAGAAATGTGTTAGATTGATGATGGAAGAGTTATACAAAAACAGACATAGAGATTTGTGAGCTAAAAGAATTGAGAGAAAGCAAAAACAGACAGAGAGAATTGTGAGCTAAAAGAATTGAGAGAAAGCAAAAAAAGAAAGAGAGTTTTTGTAAACCAAAATGTTAAATTGATGATGGAAAAATTATTTAGAATGGAAGTAGAGTTAATGTTGGTGACTCAAAGTTAATGCTGCTAGGCATAACTTACTACTGCTAGTTAAAAGTTAATGTTGCTAGGCATAACTTAATGTTGCCAGATGAATGTTAATGTTGTTGGGGGTACTTTCATAAATACTTCGATTAAGGGTTTCAATCAATCATTCAATCGATCTCACTCTTTCAAATACTCTATAATCATAAACCCTAACTCAATTTCATCATCTATTATCAAAACCCAACACAATGACGACCCTAAAGTTCGTGTTTTTGGAAAAACCCACAGAGAGTGATTGTTTGAGCAAATTGTGGATTTTTTAAATGCTTACCTCATAAAATATGCGTTAACCATTAACCTCACTATATATATCTCTTGCATTGAGCAATTCTGGACTACTGCTAAGGATAAAACTATCAATGGGGAAGCACAGTTACATGCTTGGGTAGATGGCAAGAAGATAATCATCACTGAAGCATCTGTGAGAAGAGATCTTCAACTTGCTGATGAAAATGTGTTAGGAATATTTGTAATACTTAGTTTCTACTAGTACGTATGTAGTTCCTATTGGTAGAGTATAGTTTCTACTAGTAGGTATGTAGTTCCTACTGGTAGAGTTATAGTTCCTGCTGGCAGGTATATAGTTCCTGCTGGTAAGGTTATTATCATAGTTAGTACTAGTAGGCTAAGTTTAGTTCCTACTGGTAGAGTACTTAGTCCTGGTAGAGTCAAATAGTTATTTCAGGATAAGATATTAGTTATTTAGAGATGAGGATATGCATGAGCTAAATAAGGAAGATATTCATGCATATCAATCTTACGCGTTTTGAGTAAATGCTAATTAGGGTTTCTCCACTATAAAGAGAACCTACGGCTTAGGTAAATGTACACATCCAGAAAACACATTTCTCATTGTTAATTAATAGAAATCCATAGAAGGATCTTTTAGTTTTTATTAGTCATGTTCTTCTTATTAGTTGTGTCTATATTCCGCATAGACATTAGCTTTTCAAAGCAAGAGTCTCTCTTGTGATTAGCTTGTGATTACATAGGTTAATCACCATCCTTAACAGGCAGTAAAGATCTATCTAGAGTGGGATCCTACAAGTGGTATCAGAGCTTGTTGAGAGTCTCTCATAAGAAGAATATTCCTGGATTTAAGATCCTTATAAACCTCACAACCAAACACCTCTATATACCTTTAAAATGGCAGGATCTGACAATGATAGCGATGATGCTAGTGTTCATAGTGAAGCCACCATTCCTCAACAACAACAAAACATTCAACCTCAATTCATTACCACTGTCTCAAACAACAATGCAAAGTTTCCTTATTTGAAGAAGGATGATTATGAGGTCTGGGCTATGAAGATGGAATACTAGATCACAAATAATGATATGAATATCTGGAAGGTGATTTAAAATGGCAATAGCTTGAAAAGGATTGGAAGAGATTGTGATAGAAGGGTCATTATACTTCCTCCAACGACTGCTAATGAACACATTGTTGTTCAGAGGGAATCAAAGGCAAGAACTACCTTGCTTCAGTCTATTCCTAATGATCATGTGGCTGATTTCCATTATATTGATGATGCAAGGGATATATGGAATGCAGTCAAAGCTAGGTTCGGTGGAAATGCCGAATCCAAGAAGATGAGAAAGTCTATGCTAAAGCAAGAATTTTCAGAGGTACATAACTGCCCTTTTGGTTGTGACAATAAGTATAATGAACTTCAAAAGCAGTATAATGAACTTAATAAACAAAATGACATCATTTTTGGATCTACAAAGAAGGCCTGGTGTGATGAATTTGAGGCCTTGATGAAGAGGAGAATTTGAAATGAGTGCTATGGGAGAACTAACTTTCTTCCTAGGATTACAAGTTCAGCAAAGACCTGATGGAATGTTTATCAGCCAAGACAAGTATGTGCAAGAGATCCTGAAGAAGTTTGACATGGAGAGTGTCAGGACTGCAACTACACCCTATGAAGCTCCAAAGCCTAAGTCAAAGAATGAACCTGATAGTCCTGTAAATGTACATTTTTACAGATCATGATAGGTTCATAATGTACTTGAAGCTTCAAGGCCAGATTTATGTTTGAGTTAGTAGCTTGTTCAAGGATAACAAGTCGCTCTACTACTTCAAATTTGGAAGTGTGAAGGAAGATTTTCAGATCTTAAAGGCCAACCTAAGTTCGGGCTTATGGTACTAGAGAATCCTTTTGTGCTTGAAGCTTATGTACAGTGGATTATGCTAGTTAGGGCAAACAAGTCGTGAAAATAAAACATTTTTAATACGATACACTTTATTTAATAATAACACAAATTCCTTCATATACCAATGATTAAAAAAACACTATCTAATAATATATTAACTTATATTAATTACCACATTAAACCCAAAATAATAATAAACATTAAAAAACAAAAAATAAATCCCACCACACAAACAAATAAAACAACCCTTACCAAAATAACTAAAACCAACCTAAAAACACACTTACAAATCACAAATAAAAATCCCAAAACAAAATATCTTACCAACAATCACCTAAAAAAAACATATAAACCAAAACAATAATAACAATATTCCCACATTTTTTTCCTCCCCCCCCTTTTTTTTCCCCCTTTTTTTTTTTGTTTATTGTTGTGGGGGTCCCCCCCCCCCCCCCCCCCCCCCCCCCCCCCCCCCGCCCACCCCCCTGTTGTGGGGTGGGGGGGATTTGTTAAACCAAGGCTTTTGATTACGAGGTTTTAATCATCTTGTGGTTAACATTGGGATGCTCAATCAATAGATACTATGATTGATGGGAGGATTTGAGTTCAAGGGAAGGACTGTTGTTGTAATTTTTTTTAATATTTTTTTTATATATTTTTTTTTACCACTTAGTTTTTAGTACTGCAATATGGTTCTCCTAGTAGTTGTCTCTTTCTCATGGTAGTTTAGCTTTTTCTACTGGTAGTTTAGTTCCTCTTGCTTATAATTAGTTCATTTTGGTAGTTAATTTTCCTTTCCATTTTATTGTATCTGTTTTGTGTGTATTGGCCTAATCTTTTGCAGACTAATAGTTCAAGAGGGTGGATTAGTCCTTTTCTAATGTTCTACATGGACTACGAGGTTTTATTTTGATGCCAAAGTGTTCATACTGGTAGTTCAAGTATTCCCTCTGGTATATCCAGAGTTTCCTACTGGTAGTTTTCATTTTTCCTACTAGTAGACCACTTCCTACTGGTAAGGTTAATTTTCCTTCTGGTTGACTTTTATTTGTGCTGGTTATGTTTGTTCGTGCTGGTAGATTAAATTGACTTTTATCTTAATTAAAAGTCTCTATTGAGATATTGTTGGCATTTAATTCGTCAAAGGGGTTTCTAATTAATTGGATAATTATTGTTTTCTAAAATTTTAACAGTTATTTTTTTTCATTAAAACCCTAATTTCCACACGGTTCAATACACATTGAGATCATTCCTCAATATAAATTAAATTCCCACTATCTACCAGTATCAACTCTCATTGCGATCTACAACCAGCACTAAATCTCAACCCTATTTCCAAGTCATCAATGGCCGCACTCAGATACAGGGATGAACACAACAAAGTGGGTTATGTGCAAAAACCCAAAGGAAGTGATGATTATCATCAGATTCTTGACTTTTTGGGGGCTTCTCACATCAGGTATGCTCTCACTAATGACCCCATCATCTTTGACTCATTAGTCAAACAATTTTGGTCAACAGCTACACTTAGGTCTCCGGAGTTAGGTCCTCCGGCTATCTTAGCTACCATTGATGAGACTCCTTACACCATCACTGAGGAATCCATAAGAAGTCAACTTCAATTAGCTGATGATGGCGGTATTGATGATTTACCCATTGTGGAAATCTATTCTGGCATGGATAATCTTGGGTATGTAACTGAAGGCAAGTTAACCTTTTTCAAGAACAAGTTTTCACCTCAATGGAGGTTTTTGGATCCACGCATTCTTCTTTGTCTCGCCGAGTACCTGTCTAGGTAGTTGGGATCAATTTGGTAGCTCCATTGCTATTGCTCTTATTTGTCTTTTTGATGGGAGAAGATTTAACTGGTCTAGCTACATTTTTAAGGGGATGGTTAGTAACATTGGGAATGCTAAAAAGTTCTTAATGTATCCTCGATTTCTTCAAACCATTTTGGGTATAGAAACCAGCATTACCAGACAGTACCATGTGTTCAAGCTATCTAGCAAACTTTTTGCTAATATGAAGCTCAACTTTGTGGGGCCATCTATGCCACTTTTGGTTGCTATGCTTTCCTAAGCTCAAGATGGTGAAGGAGCAGGGGCAGATGTACAAGCTCAAGATGGTGAAACTATTCCTGAGACTAGGCATGAATCTGACCATTCTCAAGACCATTTGTCCACACCCCCAAGACAACAAGCTACTCCCTCTGTTGCTCCTGTCTTTGAGCATGGTCAAAGGACTGACTCAAATATAACTTCCTCCTCACGTGTTCATGAGACTGAAGATGACTCTTTGGGAGGCTCTTTTCATGAAACTCCACCAAGGTTCACTCAAGCTTCCCCTTCAGGTCATACTTCCAGAGGTGCAGAGGACCATATTACTCTATCTGCTTTGTCCTTTGTAGTTTCTACTCTGGTGAAAAAGGTAAGTTATTTGGAAACTGAGCTCAAGGCACACAAGAAGCTATTTAAGGATGTGGTGGCAAAATTGGTCAAGAAAGTCAAGTATTAGAGTAAACTTAAGACAAGGAATATGGAAAGTTGGTGTTGAGTGATTCGGACCAGAAGAAGGAGGAGAGCAAGTGTGGTTTGGATGCTTAATTGCAATGGCTAATTGCAGCTTTTTACTGTTGATTCCACTAATCTATCTGCTTGGTGCCTCTGTAATCCTAACTGTTGTTTTATGATCCTAAATTGTGTTGTTCCTACTACTACTGCTATTATCACTGATGTTCTGTCTGGTGTTGATCCTACTGGTCCTCAACCGTTTTCACCCCCCGCCCCCCTTGGTAGCACAAACCTGTTTCCTACCAGTAGTTCTATTCCTACTACTGAACAATTCCTGCTAGGAGTGGTACTACACCTGCTACTCCTTCATCACCTATCAGAGATGTCAGAAAAGGAAAAGGTGTTGCTGTTGATGAACATACTCCAACCTCGAGATATACTTTTAAGCAATTAGAAGAAGAAGACTAGGTTGGGTATACTTTAGGAGGTCTGGCTTAGAGATTAAGTCTCAAGAACTAGCAGATGCTCAAGACTTTGAGCTGATGAAAGACAAAAGAAAGAGGTCAGACATGAGTTCTTGCATCTGCTGCAAATACTAGATGCTTGCTTTTGGGATATTATTTTTAAGCTAGTCTTCAAGCAAATCCAGCCTTATCTTCCATAATTTTCAGGGTAGATTTTACTGATGATGATTTTGCAGCCAGGATGGTTGCTTTGGTCAATTCTCGGAGAAAATAACTTGCTGAGCAACGGGATCAAGAACGGAGGGATAGGCCTATGACACCAGCTCAGCTCAGGCAATATATGAGAACTTATGTGAAGAATCAAGGTCCTGCTGTATACACTACTGGTTGGACTATGGCTCAAGTTCGAAAACTCTCTCCTGAATAGCTTCAAGAAGAGTTTGATAAGATTCAAAGAGCTGTTGCTTTCAAAAGGGGTCTGAAAAGAGATGGTTGTCCCATAACTAATGCTTCTTTAAAGAAACTTAAGACTAGTGATGTTAAAGTCGATGTTGAAGCTCCTTCTCACGGTGTTCTACAGGGAAGTTTAGAGTTGAAGCTCCTTCTAAAAATGTTTCACCCTGATAGTGAAAGTTGATGCTCCTTCTCATTCTCAGAATATTCTAGAAGTTGAAGTTTCTTCTCAGGAAGCTACAGTAGAGGATGTTGAAGTTCCTTCTAACATTGCTTCTAAAGCACAACACACTGCCTCCTCACTCAAGAAGGTTGGTACCAAGAAGAAGCGATTAGGCAGAAAAGGTGTTCATACTTCTCAATCTACCATTCCAATTGAAGAAGGAGATCCTGACGCTGAACACAAAATGTGCATTAAGTATGCTTCTGATGAGGATTCTGCTTCTGATTGTGATACACCTGTTCCTTTATATGCTGTTGTTGACTGGGAGTTATTGCCTATGAGGTTAGGATCGATCAATGCCATCTACAGACTAGACAACTCTCGCAAGTACTTCACAAGTCTTAGGGAAATCCTTCACTTGGTTACTAGAGCAGACTTGATGATAATTTATTTGCTGGACCGTGTTGTGATGTGTTTTTATACAAGATAAGAAAGCTAGGGGAGTTGAGTCTTCGTTCTTTAGGGGGATCTTAAGATTTTGATGGGATTCACCCTGGGAAGTGAATGATGGTGGTGATTTTTGGAAGAACCAACACACCTAGAGTATTCAAAACTGGAAGCTATATTCTTTTTCTGGTGTTCATGTGTTGGAGACAGTTAGTGGACTGGTCATACATATGTTTGTGGACAAGAAGTATCCCCTCTTTGTCAACCTTATCGAAAGGATGCTCGATCATCAGCTGGAGATTTGTCATAGAATAGTGGGTAATGAAGTTACCACTGCGGTTCAGTTGATTGCCTTTCTCAAGAAACAAATTTCTGATTCCAAGCGTCCTAAGGTTCATGAATGGTACTGTTAAGTTTATTATATCTCATAAATCTTTTTGCTATTTAAAATATAATTTTGATATATAAAGTTTTTATGTAGCACCTCTATACTTATTAGCTTTTGCACAGTGTGAAATAAACATTTTTGAGTGTGTACCAAGTTTTGGATATGGAAACAGTTTTTGGCATGCTGCTTGGTTTTATTACAACAAATTTTGAACAAAAAGAGAATTTTTCAGGGATTGGGTGTTGGCTAACCACCACACAACAAATGGTGTTCAACTCACCATGTCTCACAGACAAGAAAGAGTTGATTCACCATGAGGGTACGGCTCTGGTGTGATTCTCAAATCCGTTGATAGCTTTAATAGTTTGCTCAAAAAAACTATAGGGTATTTAACTCACTCGTTGCTCTACTTTTGTGAGAGTTGAACATGGTATCAATGCACCATGGATATTGCCAGTATTGGGAACCAAAGGATTTGGTAGTCAACGCAAACGGCTTTTGAATAAAGACTATAAAAATCAGTTTGAGTTGATTGCGACATTTGCTAAAAAATTGTAAGGTAATCAACTCACCTAGTTATCTACTTTAAAGAGTTAGGTGGCTAGTCCTGAGCTAACGGCTACAGTGTTAGACATATAAAATCCGTTTTTGGCTGTGATGATTTGCCAAAAATCATTAGGGTATTCCAATTCACCATTGATTCATGTTTTAAGAGTTGGACTGGTTCCTAATTCACCAGGGTGATGTCAATTCCACCAAAGAATTAGCTAGCCCGAGAGTGAGTAGCTACTTGGTAAAGGCTTATCAAATCTACTCATGTCGCTGAGGTGGTTCCAAAGTCTGTTGCTGGTTCAAGTTTTTCTGCTGCTTCTTCAACGTTGATGCCTTTTGATGTTCAAGTTCAACAAGACTTTTGATGTTCGGTTCCAAGGCTATGAAGACCAATCTGCTTGACACAAGATCTGCGTAATGTTCAATGCTCATCATCATTAGTCTCTTGAAGGTATTTGTATGAAGAAATATAGATATGTGCAGAAGTTTCATGTGTTCAAGTCAAGACTCAAGCAGATTAGATGTTGCCGTAAAGTTCGTATTTCAATCCTTAAGGTTCAAGTTTGAAGATCTATCTAGAAACTAGAAATTAACATAGTCAATTCCAGTTTAGGGAAGGATTGTTAGGAATATTTGTAATACTTAGTTTCTACTAGTAGGTATGTAGTTCCTACTGGTAGAGTATAGCTGTGTTTATATTCCGCATAGACATTAGCTTTTCAAAGCAAGAGTCTCTCTTGTGATTAGCTTGTGATTACATAGGTTAATCACCATCCTTAACAGACAGTAAAGATCTATCTAGAGTGGGATCCTACAAAATGGTATTGATTGTTTACCTAATGCTACTATTTTTGAACAACTCACACTGATGGGGTATGAAAAATTGTCTCAAAAGCTCACTTTCTATAAATCATTATTCTCCCAACAATGGAAATTCTTCATTCATACTGTTTTACAATGCTTAAGTCCTAAAACTACTGCATGGAATAAGTTTAGTAGCACTATGGCATCTGCAATTATCTGTTTGGCTACAAACCAGAAGTTTAAGTTTTTTTTTGAAAGTATGATGAAGAATTTGGATAATGTGTCTGGTAAATTCTTAATGTATCCAAGGTTTGTACAAGTCTTTTTGGATCAACAACTTGATGATATGTCAATTCATAAGAGGATTTATGTTGCACCTTCTCATACTAAGAAGGTTTTTGCAAATATGCGAAGGGTAGAAAAGGATTTTTCTGGTAAAATAACACCTTTATTTCCTACAATGATGGTACAAGCTCAACAAGAATAGAGTGAAGGTTCAACAATGCCCACTGCTCCCCAACACACACCCACCATTACTCAATCATCAACCTCTCAACCTAAAAAGACACAAAAACCTAGGAAGCCTAAAAGAAAAAACATTGAGGTACCTCAGCCTAGTGGTTCTACTGATAATGTTGCAGATGGGGTTGTCTATAAGGAGTTGGATGACAGTTTGGTAAGGGCTGCCACTACTACTTCTAGCTTAGAAGCAGAGCAGGACAGTGGTAACATCATTAAGACCCGATCCAAGGCAACACCTAATGAAGCTGGTTTCCAAGGAACTACTTCAGGTGGTGGTCCTAGGTGCCAAGAAACCACGGGGGACACAATTGCTCAAACTAGGTTTGAGAATGTGTCTAAAACATCTAATGATTCACTACTCGCAGGTGTTAACACACCTCGAAGTAATGAGGATAGACTGAAACTAAATGAATTGATGGAAATTTATACCAAATTGCAACAAAGAGTTCTTGACCTAGAGAACACAAAGACTGCTCAAGCTTGGGAGATTACAAGTTTGAAACTAAGAGTCAAGAAGTTAGAGAAGAAAGGAGGGTCAAGACCTTATAATCTTAAAAGATTATACAAGGTTGGTAGATCTGTAAGAATAATTTCCTTTGATGAAGCTAGTTTGGGTGATTAGGAGGATGTATCCAAACAAGGGAGGAAAATTGATGACATTGATAAAGATGCAAAGATTACATTGGTTGATGAAACTCAAGGGAGGTATGGTGATGATCTAATGTTTGATATAGGTGTTCTTGATGATGAAGAAGTGTTTGCAGGATAGGATATGGCTGAAAAAGAGATAACTAAGGACATGCAATATTGTAGAAATAAAAAACGATATTGGACATGCGACCGATAATTAAGGACATGCAATATTGTAGGATGTTTTTCATGTAACGTTCACAATAACATTGTTTGGATCAAAATAAATAACGATATGCAATATTGTGATAATTAATGATATGCAATGGCAGACGATTAAAAAAAGAGTTATTGATATTGTAGTAAGCTTTTCGTGTAACATTCAAAAATGATTTTATCAACATCAATCTATCTACTTTATAGAATATACATGAGTTTTTTTCTAACACATTTATCTTCTTGTTCTTGTTATAGGAGTGTATTTTCCCTACTTGTCTTTTGTACATCCAAGAGGTATGTGTCCAATCCCAAGTTGTATCATGAACTGAGATTCTTAAACGAAAAACTTTAAGCCTTATTCTAAATGAAACATAACTTGATTTAAGTAAAACCGAACAGATGTATTTAATGTTGTTAAGAATTTAGGTTCTAAAGCACTTGAAATATATAAGAATTTAGGTCCTAAAGCACTTGAAATATATAAGAGATATCAAGATTGCACATATAGTCAAAGCACCTGATATGTAATTTAACCATATATACACAAAGCTGTACAAAAATAAGAAATAAGAGATCAAGATGGCACATCCTAAAAGCACTATAATTTTGAAACCTAAAGTTTGTTGAAAAGGACAATCAAAGTTCAAAACTGCACATTCCGCGAAAGTACAAGATATCATTAAAGAAAAAAAGATGTAACAAAATCTACTTGGCATTCTCAATTTCTGCCTATATCTAAGCCTTTCTAGCACGGACCACAAACCAGTCTTGATTTAAATAGCACACATCCCTTGCCAACACTGCAAACAAAATAATATACAAATTGTTATGTCAAGAACCAGTTGTTCACCAACGGATACATCTAAAGTGGAAAGCATATGAGTGTACACTTCCCCTTGCAGCTTGAACCTGGTTATACATAAAAACACATGAGTGTACACTTCCCCGTGCCAACACGGTTTTGAATAAGCAGCTTGAACCTGGTTATACATAAAAACATATGAGTGGTACACTTCCCCATGCAGTAATATTAGCAAAGGTGCCAAAATGGGTGGGGCAGGACGGGTATCATGTTAAAATGGGTCATTTAGTAGGTGTGGGTTGAGCCCAAAACATGTTGTACGCATTTCATTAAAGTCGGTATAATAATAGTTACTTCAAATTTTGGGATATAATTTAGGAGTTTGCATGAAATTATAATACACTTTGGGTGATGGGTTAGAATTAGACTATAAAAATTGCAAAAAGATTACTGTATATGAGATCTACCTGGACAAAGATATTATTGCAGTAATATCACCAACACAACGTCATAATGATCTTCATCAAATATCAAAACTCTCAAAGACATCCCCACAACTATCTTAAGCGATTCCTCCTTCGCCTCTTTCCCTAAGGCATTGCGCTTTCCGGTGTGTCCATTACTCTGTCCCATAGTTACAAACACATAGTCATAATTCATAGGTAGAGCCCATAGTGGGGTTGTAGGGGCAATATACTATAGCAGGTTGGGTGATCGGATAACGGGCCAAAACTTGTAATTATTTATTGGGTAACGTTGGTCTAACCTGCAAACCATCTCTTCTCTTTTCTTGAGTTTAAAATTTAGAGATAATCAATGTTTTTTTTTCTTTTCAAAAGCTAAATTAATTGTGAGAGATGAGAGAGTATCATTTCCAAGAATAGATTCAGTATGCGTGTGAAGTAAGCTTCCAGGCAAACAAAGTCTCAACCATTCCTTAATTAAATTAAGACTTTCCTGGAATAGTTTAAGAAATTAAGAAATTAAGTTTTTAAAGAAAATCCTCTATTTCCTTTATAAGGAGTAGAGATGATACTATTTTCCAGCTTAAGAATGGCCAATTATCTGAATGATTGGCTAGATGTTTGTTGACTGTGGTTCTGATAATTTCGACTGTACCAAAAAATTATCTTATTAAACAGGAAGAATATGCAAGTTTTGGGTTGTTAAATGCATTTGTATCCCAAATACCCATTTTAAGGGTATGTCATTATACGACGACGTCACACCTAAAAATTACGGTTTCAAAGAATAGCCACTGTAAAAGATGCGAACGAAAAATGCAATGTACCAAAAGCAGTAGGGAAAATAAGATAAAAATACTTGAGAAAAATAAACATATCTCAAAAGTTTGTGCCTACCTTCATTTGAAACGCCCCTGTATCATTTTGAGTAGGCGTGCGGCGTGCCATGAGTTGGTAAATGACTGTCTGTAACACGGCTTCTTACACGCCGACGTAAAGTTTCAGAACTTAAAGAGATTTTTGCAGATCGTGAAGATACACTTCAGAATCGTCTTTTCTGTATGGAACTCTGCAAAGTTATGATATTTCTTCATTAGATCCAACTGATGACATACCATAGGTCAATTTGATAGGCAGAATATGGGTACATGACACGCAGACGCCTGGATACAACAATTCTAATTGGAAATCGTATACTAACATCATTGCAAATACAAATATCTTTTTGGGTGTACTGGTGAGTTAATATATCTTTGTCAACTTGTTGGCTGGTAGGTACCGTTTGGTTGTAATGATATTCATATTAGTTTAGCTTTCATTGTGGACTTAAAAGGCTTCTTACTTAAAAACTGACATGATCACCGACAGTTAAAAATAGTTTTATACAAGGTATTTGTTATTTTTACCCTTGACCCAACTTTAATAATCTTATAAAAGGTTTTTTTTGTATTTGGTCTCTCACCATAAATTAGTTCTCTGTACAATTTGGGTATATTTTGAAAAAAATATATAACAATCATCTTATATACATTGTGTCATTAGATTACGCATAATCTTATCTTTATGTAAAGTGCTAGCATTTTATAAGTCAACCATGAGAAATAAATATCAATCCAAGCATTACCCGAACAGACACATTTTATGGCCTACCAAGGATTCATCACAGATTGCGATTGTGAATTGATTTCATAATTACTTAAGTGTTCGCACTTCACACAGGGGAGCAAAGTTCATTTTTAAGATA
>BQNB010131678.1:0-13241 GCA_026074375.1 Tanacetum coccineum | reverse complement strand
GATGCACATATGAAGGGGAAGCAAATGGTTAAGTGATGGCTGAAATATGGAAGTACCAAAGACCGACCATTTAAATTACTGTATTGGAGTTATAAGGTGGTTAAGTTTAGGTATCCATTCCCATGATCCAGCAAGAACCAGAGAGATCTACCCAGGGATATTCCACTAGATAGTGTAGAAGTCCTTAGGTATGAAAAAAGGAGTAACGTGAGATTAAGGGAAAAGTGCCGAATGAGATAGAGCTAGTACTAGAACATACCCAACAAGGTTCTAGTTATGAAGTCTTGGTAAGCGCTGAAGGGGTTGAAGAATTAAAAAGAAAAGTTAAGATAAAGGGTGAAAAGAAAGAAGCCCTCATTACACTTAGGCAGAAACCGAGTCAATACATCTGCTGTCAAGAATCACAAAGATGATTGCTAACATTGAAGACTAACATCATGGACCCAGTGATGCAATGCACAACCCTCCCTAGCCACTCAGAATCTCTCAAAAGATTTTTGTTTCATTTCTCACGGAGATAACACACATTACTATCAACATTCTCACTCCGAGTTAGTCGGTATTCAAAAGATGGCAGTCTGCTCCAGCCCTCGATCACTAAAACCAAAGTGCACTATTGAGTCTAGAGCCAAAATAGATCATCCATAAATCTCATTAGGACACTTGTCAAAATTATGCTTGCTAATTCATACAATGTGAAAAACAAGAAATATATTAAGAGTCCTACGCATTATCCTTGTGATTTTGTCAGAACATCCAAGTGATACTTAAGTATTCACAGTGAAGATGGAAATCCTGCTTGAGCCAACATCAAACAAGCTCTTGGTAGGTGACTTCTAAGATCCTATTTGGATTGAACTTGTGATACTGGATATCGATTCGGTCCAGCTTATGAATTGACAAATGAATTTTGAAAAAGATAAAATTGTTGGTGTGTCATAAAAACCGTTTGCATTTTGACACACCGACTGATTTTCTAAATCAATTTTCAATCTTATATCCATGGGAAGTGTTAGGAATCGATCAAGCCCATCTAGGATATGTTTTACAGATAATATAAATATGCAGTGGAATATAAAGAACAATATATTATCAAACAAGGTTTTTATTCTCACAACTTTTTCCACCTGCCACAATTCTAATAACTTGAGCTAACTAACTAACTATTAAGTAACGTGGAACACACACATATTCTAGACTCTCATTGGGAGTCTATGGTTCTGGGATGCATCAAACCTATGTCCAAATGAAACTCTTTATATAGGGATAATCAAGACTTACAAAGTTAGTAAATCAATAAGATAAAGAAAACTAATTAAACGAATTTAAATACTTTCCTAATATTTTTCTTTAAATCTTTGACAAATCTTCATAATTCCTCCACCAGCTTTAGACATCCTATTCCTGATGATTAGTCCATATGTTTAATTTTTGCTCTTTTGGTCCTCATAAATTCTGTAAACCCAACAATCTTCCCCTATTTGATGATGACAAAACAAACAAATTCTTGCACGAACTTCCCCTAAAGTTAAGATAATGGAACTCTCAGAATGAAACAAACTTCCTTGAAATCTGCTCCCCCTTAACTTATGATCTCCTTTGTACCATGCCACACCAAGGATCTACAAGTTTCAACCTGTTAATATTTCTTCCCCTTTTTGTTATAATCCAATAGGGGACTTATAAATGTAAGCAACTTTGATCTTGACCACTACAAACCAATATCACACTTCTAATCCAAGCCTTCTAACTCCTTAAATTACCCACCATTAAGCACAATAAGAAAAATGAACTTGAATAGTAGAAACTTACACTAGCAATAGTAACAATGATTAGCAGTAGTAAAAACTTTCACCTCGATGATGTATGTAAATGGTTAAACATTTTAACAATAAGCTTCCCTTGTAACCCATATGTTAACCATTTCTGGAATCTTCAATTCTGTAGGCTCTATGTAATGATTAATCCAAGAAATCCAAAAACAAGCCATTAAAAATTTAAACCAAAATCAATCTGTTAGCTTCCCCTTAAATGAAACATCCTGTTCAATCCGATATCCAGACCATGCATGTGTCGTCTGATAACAGATAATACTAGCAGTAGTATCTTTTAAGCTGAGCGGTATTAACCACTAGTAACAAACTCGCAGTATTAACCACGTTAAACTACGCTAGCAGTACTAACTCAACACTAACAGTACTAATTCCATTGGCAGCATAAACATGTACGAATCTCTAGCAGCAGAAACATGATACTATAACTGGCAGCATTAACATATATATAGGCAATTTTAATTGTATTCTAGCAGCACTAATGAATACCATAATCATATAGCTACCAATGAGTTTCCAATACTTCAACCTATGAATAATCCAAAAGGCCCACATACACACAAATCCCTGGAAACATTAACCGCTGAAACATAGCAGTATTAATAAACTTATTGACCAAATCAGCAGCACAAAGAAACTATATATGGGAGTAGAATATAATCCCTACTAATCAGGGATTTCACATCATAACAAATACCATTCCCAAATAAACAAATCATATCCCAAACTGCTATATCTCATTCAATTTCGAACTGCCAATAACCACGCATCTCTTCTACCTTTCTCTTAATCACAGTTACCAAACCCTAATGTAACCTTTCACATACGCAATCAAGAGAAACTTCACTCTTATCACTCATACCCCGAAACACAAACCAACAGCAGAAACATGCCATTCATCATGACAACAGTATTAACAATTAATATATTCCACAATACCTGCTGTTACTTTTTCTTGCGTCTTTGCTGCTTCTTTTTCTTATCACAACGAGCAGCACTAAATTATTAACAATCTAGACGACACTTTTTAGTGTAACAAAACTGTCATTAATCCGTTACTAAACTGCATTCTCCTTCCTCCCATTCTTTTTGTGACATTTTTTAGTGTCAGTAAACTGTCACTAATGTGTCACTTTGGCAGCAATAGTAACGAGAAAACATGGCAGTATTAATAATGATGCCCAGCAGTAGTATCGTCCATAACAAAATTTTATAGCACAACAACATAATATTGAAAACCCATTTTTGAACAGCAGCTTTAACCTATTATTTTTGATTCATAAATACTAGTTAGGGATTCATACATGTACCTTCTTCTTGTCCATGATCTGAACACAAAAATCCTTTATCTTCTACAGGAAACGTTTTAACAGCAAGAAGACTTTATACCTTAAACGATCAGACTCTCTTTATTAGTGATTCTTCATTAAGCGGCCAAACATGAACCCTGAATCTGTTAAACAACCTTCTAACATATAATTCAGTAAAGAGTATAAACCAAACCTTTCTTTCTTGAAAACCATGAACACGTGCTCCTGTAGTTTAACTTTCTGTTTTTATTGATCTAGGGTTTGTTATAAACCCTAGTTTTACTAAATTTTACTTTTACCTAAAAACAGAAAATTACATATGTAAAAACCTTGTGATCCTAAATCGAGAGCCACATGGCTCTGATACCAATTGTGGAGATCGTTATAGACTTATCTAGGATATGTTTTACAGATAATATAAATATGCAGCGGAATTTAAAGAACATTATATTATTCTTATACGTTTCCACCTTGCCCCAATTCTATACCTTGGAGTTACTAACTAACTAACTATTAACTAAACGTGTACACACACGTTTTTCTAGACTCTCATTGTGAGAGTTCTATGTTTCTGGGATGCAGTAAACCTATGTCTATGATCTCTTTATATAAGGAGAGATCAAGACTTACAAAGGAAGTAAATCAATAAGATAAAGAAACTAATTAAACTAATTTATAAATACTTTTCCAATCTTTATCTTGTAAATCTTTGACCAAATCTCATAATTCCTCCACCACTTGTAAATTTCTAAATCCGGATGATTTAGTCCTTATGTTTAATTATGATTGCTTTTGTCTCAACAAATCTGTAAACCCAACAATCTCCCCTAATTTGATGATGAACCAAAACAAACAAATTCTTGCATGAACTTCCCCAAAAGTTGAGATAATGAACTCTCTGAATGAAACAAACTTTCCTTGAAATCTGCTTCCTCCTTAACTTATGATCTCCGTTGTACCATGCCACACCAGGATCTACAATTTTCAACCTTTAATATTTCATCCCCTTTTTTGTCAAATCCAATAGGGACTTATGAATGTAAGAAACTTTGATCTTGACCTCTACAAACCATATCACACTCCTAATCCAAGCCTTTTAACTCCTCAAATTACCCACCATTAAGCACAATAAAAAAATGAACTTGAGTAGTAGAAACTTACACTAGCAGTAGTAACAATGATTAGCAGTAGTAAAAACCATCACCTCGATGATGCATGTGAATGGTTAAACATTTTAACAATAAGCTTCCCCTATAACCCATATGTTAACCATTTCTGGAATCTTCAATTCTGTAGGCTCTATGTAATGATTACTGATGAAGAAAACTAAGTATAATGAACTTGATGCTGAAGTAGAACAACCCAAACTTGTTTCTTGTGTCTTGTTTATCCACGTGACGTCAAAACTCATACTAAACCAAGAAGTATAAGTAGACCGCAACCTCTTGAAAGAATCCTCAACTAATATGAGACACTGAGCACTACAACGTAACTCCTTTAAGTGATAGCAAATGTAAGCATTGAGCATCATAAGAAAAATCACACATTGCTAGATTCTTCAAGTCTTCGTCAACACCATTTAAGCACGAACAAGTTATCTTTAAAGTGTAACACCCACTTTAAGATATGATAAGAATACGAACTCAAACAACTCCACTTCAACTTCAAATAGGTCATAAATAATCTTCTTCATAAACAATTAATCCAAGAAATCCAAAAGCAAGCCATTAAACATTTAAACCAAAATCAATCTGTTAAGCCAGGGGTCATGCAGCTGCTTGCCTTAAAGTTAGAAACATCCAGTTTAATCCGAATCCAAACAAGCGTGTTTCGTCTGATAAAGGAAAAAACTAGCAATTAGTATCTTTTAAGCTGAGCTTAATAACCACTAGATAACAAACTCGCAGTATTAACTAACCACTTAAACTACGCTAGCAGATACTAACACAACACTAACAGTACTAATTCCATTAGTGCAACATAAACATAGTACAATCCTCTAGCACATAAACATTATACTAATTAATTGGCAGCATTAACATATATATAGGCAGTTTTAATTGTATTCTAGCAGCACTAATGAATACCATAATCACATAACTGCCAATGAGCTTCCAATACTTCAACATATGAATACTCCAAAAGGCCCACATACACACGAAATTCCTGGCAACATTAACTGCTAAAACGTAGCAGTATTAATAAACTTGTAGACCAAATTACCAGCACAAAGAAACTATATATGGGAGTAGAATATAATCCCTACTAATCAAGGATTTCACATCATAACAAATACCATTCCCAAATAAACAAATCATATCCTAAACTGCTATATCTCATTCAATTTCAAACTGCCATTAACCACGCATCTCTTCCACCTTTCTCTTAATCACAGTTACCAAACCCTAATGTAACCTTTCACATACGCAATCAAGAGAAACTTCACTCTTATCACTCATATCCTGAAACACAAACCAACAACAGAAACATACCATTCATCATGACAGTAGTATTAACAATCAATATATTCCACAATACCTGTTGTTCCTTTTTGTTGCGTCTTTGCTGCTTCTTTTTCTTGTCGCAATGAGCAGCACTAAATTATAACCACTATTTAATGATACCTTTTTTTAAAGTATCCAGACGATACTTTTTAGTGTAACAAAACTGTCATTAATCCGTTACTAAACTGCATTCTCCTTCCTCCCATTCTTTTTGTGACATTTTTTAGTGTCAGTAAACTGTCACTAATGTGTCACTTTGGCAGCAATAGTAACGAGAAAACATGGCAGTATTAATAATGATGCCCAGCAGTAGTATCGTCCATAACAAAATTTTATAGCGCAACAACATAATATTGAAAACCCATTTTTGAACATCAGCTTTAACCTATTATTTTTGATCCATAAATACCAGTTAGGGATTCATACCTGTACCTTCTTCTTGTCCATGATCCGAACACAAAAATCCTTTATCTTCTACAGGAAACGTTTTAACAGCAAGAAGACTTTACACCTTAAACGATCAGACTCTCTTCATTAAACGGCCAAACATGAACCCTGAATCTATTAAACAGCCTTCTAACATATAATTCAGTGAAGAGTATAAACTAAACCTTTCTTGCTTGAAAACCTTGAACACGTGCTCCTGTAGATCAACTTTCAGTTTTTATTGATCTAGGGTTTGTTATAAACCCTAGTTTTACTGAATTTTACTTTTACCTAAAAACGGAAAATTACATATGTAAAAACCTTATGATCCTAGATCGAGAGCCACATGGCTCTGATACCAATTATGGAGATCGTTATAGACTCATCTAAGATATGTTTTACAGATAATATAAATATGCAGTGGAATATAAAGAACAATATATTATCAAACAAGGTTTTTATTCTCACACGTTTCCACCTTGCCACAATTCTATACCTTGGAGCTACTAACTAACTATTAATTAAACGTGTACACACACATTTTTCTAGACTCTCATTGGGAGAGTTCTATGTTTCTGGGATGCAGTAAACCTATGTCTATGATCTCTTTATATAGGGAGAGATCAAGACTTACAAAGGAAGTAAATCAATAAGATAAGGAAACTAATTAAACTAATTTAAATACTTTCCTAATCTTTATCTTGTAAATCTTTGACCAAATCTTCATAATTCTCCACCAGCTTGTAGAATTCTGATCCTGACGATTTAGTCCTTATGTTTCATTCTGTTGCTCTTTTGTCTCATCAAATCTGTAAACCCAACAATCTTCCCCTATTTGATGATGACAAAACAAACAAATTCTTGCATGAACTTCCCCTGAAGTTGAGATCATGGATCTCCCTGAATGAAACAAACTTCCTTGTAAACTGCTTCCCCTTAACTTATGATCTCCTTTGTACCATGCCACACCAAGGATCTACAAGTTGCAACCTGTTAATATTTCTTCCCCTTTTTGTCATAATCCAATAGGGGACTTATGAATGTAAGCAACTTTGATCTTGACCACTACAAACCAATATCACACTTCTAATCCAAGCCTTCTAACTCCTCAAATTACCCACCATTAAGCACAATAAGAAAAATGAACTTGAGTAGTAGAAACTCACACTAGCAGTAGTAATAATGATTAGCAGTAGTAAAAACCTTCACCTCGATGATGCATGTAAATGGTTAAACATTTTAACAATAAGCTTCCCCTGAAACCCATATGTTAACCATTTCTGGAATCTTCAATTCTGTAGGCTCTATGTAATGATTACTGATGAAGAAAACTAAGTATAATGAATTTGATGAAGAAGTTGAATATCCCAAACTTATGTCTTATGTCTTGTTTATCCACGTGACTCCAAACTTATACTGAACCAAGGAGTATAAGTAGACCGCAATCTCTTGAAAGAATCCTCAACAAGATGAGACACTGAGCACTACAACGTAACTCCTTTAAGTGATAGCCAATGTGCGCATTGAGCATCATAATAAAAATCACACATTGCTAGATTCTTCAAGTCTTCATCAACACCATATAAAACGCACAAGTTATCTTTAAAGTGTAACACCCACTTTAAGATATGATAAGAACACGCACCTGTGAAACTCAACTACAACATCAAATAAGTGATAACCAATCATCTTCGTAATCACATCTTCAATAAATCAAAAAATAGCCTTTTTCAATTTAATTGAATCTTTGTCCCATCCGAGAACCAAGCCGTGTGTTATCCGTTATCGCATAAGGCTAGCAGTACAAACTCATTCAATACTAGTAGTACTAATACACGAATCAGTAGCATTAAACACAAACCAACAACATAAATAATTCGTTAAGCCCGAGTAGTAGTAATATCAGTTGACAATATAAATCATCTTTGGACAACACAAAGTACCAACGAGCAACATTAACATCTCGAATTACTACTAGTAGTATTATCACAAAGCTAGCAGTAGTAAATTTCTTGTAAGCCCAATGCTAGCAGTACTAAAAAGCATGTAGCAGTATTAAGTTTACCTTTGCTCGTTCATCAAATCCTCATGTGTTGTCCTTAGCACTTACTACTGTTGTAAGTAGAAACATTCCATAAATTTACTTTGGCAGCATTAACCAAATACACAAGCAGCACTAATGCTCCTCCGTTAATAGTATGATCATCCCATGTAGAAGCACTTACCAATTACTACAATGCTTCTGAGCATTATAAACAAACCTTGTGATCCTAGATCAAGAGCCCAAGGCTCTGATACCAATTGTGGAGATCTTTTAAGCCCATCTAGGATATGTTTTACAGATAATATAAATATGCACAGCGGAATAATAAGAATAGTATATTATCAAACAAGGTTTTATTATCATACGTTTTCACCTTGACCCAAATATATACTTTGGAACTACTAACTAACTATTAGCTAAATAACTATTAACTAACTAAATACTGTGTACACACACGCACACGTTTACTAGACTCTCATTGGGAGAGCTCTATGTTTCTGGATGCACTAAACCTATGTCTATGATCTCTTTATATAGGGAGAGATCAAGACTTACAAAGAAAACTAATTCCAGTCAACAATTGTATTAAATACTTAGTCAATGTATTTAATATGGTTGAATAAATAATTAGGAAACTAAATTAGCATTAATCTTCAAGTTGTAATTAATCTTTAATTAGCATTAATCATTGTTTAAATGCATTGAATGAGATCTTCAATCAACATTAATTGTTGTTTGACTGTATTAAATGAGAAGATAACTACTGTTTGACCTCAAGTCTTCTAGAATCCCATAATGCTGAATTAGTCCTTCTTGTTACATTCTTTTGTTCTTTTGTCTCATCAAATCTGTAAATCCCAAAAATCTTCCCCTATTTGATGATGACAAAACAAACAAATTCTTGCACGAACTTCCCCTGAAGTTGAGATCATGGATCTCCCTGAATGAAACAATCTTCCTTTGTAAAATGCTTCACCTTAACTTAAGATCTTCCTCTTAAGTTATCAATCTCCATTCCATGCCACCATAGGATCTATAAGTTGCTAATCATATAATCATCTTCCCCTTTTTGTCTTCATCCAATAGGGAACATATTAGCAACTTTAATCTTTACAACTTCAAATCATATATCAAAACTTTTAATCCAAGCTTTCTACTAACTCAAATTACCCCTCATGAAGTTCAATACAAATAATGAACTCAAGCAGTAGAAATTTTAAACTGACAGTATTAATAATGACTAGCAGTAGTAATGACCTTCCCCTAAAACTGTGCATGAAGATCTTTAATTTTGTAGGCTTTTTATAGTGATTACTGAAGAAGAAAATTGAGTATAACGAATTTGATGAAGAAGTTGAATATCCCAAACTTATGTCTTATGTCTTGTTTATCCACATGACTCCAAACTTATACTGAACCAAGAAGTATAAGTAGACCGCAACCTCTTGAAAGAATCCTCAACTAGATGCGACACCGAGCACTACAACATAACTCCTTTAAGTGATAGCCAATATGCGCATTGAGCATCATAAGAAAAATCACACATTGCTAGATTCTTCAAGTCTTCGTCAACACCATATAAATCCAAAAACAACCTTTTTCTATTTAATTGAATCTTTGTCCTATCCGAGAACCAAGTTGTGTGTTATTCGTTATCGCATAAAGCTAGCAATACAAACTCATTTAATACTAGCAGTACAAACACACGAACCAAATATTAGTATCTGCTTTTAAACCTAGCAGTACTAATACCCGAAGTAGTAGCATTTAATAAAATCAGGCAGTAGCAATGAAGTATTGGCAGCATAAACATGTACTAACATCATCAATCTTGAACTTGTATGGACGAATAAGCACCATGAACAATATGTCCTCCATAGAATCGACTCCATAAACCTTGTATATCCTAGATATCACGAGCCACCAGGCTCTGATACCAAGTATGGAGTCTGTTGAGACCCCTTAGATCGTTATTAAGACTCATCTAGGATAATATAAACATTAAAGATTAACAATCACGCAGCGGAATAACAATAACAAGAACAATGATGTTTAACAATGTTTTCTTATTCAAACGTTTCCCTATTACCCTAAACACAATCTTGGGGCTACACCACTAACTAACTACTACTATCTAACTATCTAAGTATGGTGTACACACATACACCTTTACTATTCAACTCTTATTAGTCGATTCTATGTTTCTGGATGCGCTAAACCTATGTCTATGATCTCTTTAGATAGGGATAGATCAAGACTTACAAAGAAAACTAATTCCAGTCAACAATTGTATTAAATACTTAGTCAATGTATTTAATATGGTTGACTAAATAATTAGGAAACTAAATTAGCATTAATCTTCAAATTGTAATTAATCTTCAATCAGCATTAATCATTGTTTGAATGCATTGAATGAGATCTTCAATCAGCATTAATTGTTGTTTGACTGCATTAAATGAGAAGATAACTACTGTTTGACTTCAAGTCTTCTAGAATCCCATAATGCTGAATTAGTCCTTCTTATTTCATTCTTTTGTTCTTTTGTCTCATCAAATCTGTAAATCCCAACAATCTTCCCCTAATTGATGATGACAAAATAAACAAATTCTTGCACGAACTTCCCCTGAAGTTGAGATCATGGATCTCCCTGAATGAAACAATCTTCCTTTGTAAACTGCTTCCCCTTAACTTAAGATCTTCCTCTTAAGTTATCAATCTCCATTCCATGCCACCACAGGATCTATAAGTTGCTAATCATATAATCATCTTCCCCTTTTTGTCTTCATCCAATAGGGAACATATAAGCAACTTTGATCTTTACAACTTCAAATCATATATCAAAACTTTTAATCCAAGCTTTCCACTGACTCAAATTACCCCCCATGAAGTTCAACACAAATAATGAACTCAAGCAGTAGAAATTTTAAACTAGCAGTATTAATAATGACTAGCAGTAGTAATGACCTTCCCCTGAAACTGTGCATGAACATCTTCAATTCTGTAGGCTTTTTGTAGTGATTACTGATGAAGAAAACTGAGTATAACGAATTTGATGAAGAAGTTGAATATCCCAAACTTGTGTCTTATGTCTTGTTTATCCACGTGACTCCAAACTTATACTGAACCAAGAAGTATAAGTAGACCGCAACCTCTTGAAAGAATCCTCAACTAGATGAGACACTGAGCACTACAACGTAACTCCTTTAAGTGATAGCCAATGTGCGCATTGAGCATCATAAGAAAAATCACACATTGCTAGATTCTTCAAGTCTTCGTCAACACCATATAAAACGAACAAGTTATCTTTAAAGTGTAACACCCACTTTAAGATATGATAAGAACACGCACCTGTGAAACTCAACTACAACATCAAATAAGTGATAATCAATCGTCTTCGTAATCACATCTTTAATAAATCTAAAAACAAAAAAATCTATCTTCTTCTCTTCATGAACACGACATTAAAACAAACCTTGTGATCCTAGATCAAGAGCCCCAAGGCTCTGATACCACATGTTGTGAATCTTTTAAGCTCATCTAGGATCAGTTTTATAGATAATATTGAATCACGCAGCAGAATAATAAGAAAGTAATATTATCAAACAAGGTTTTATTATTGAACATTCCACCTTTACCCCAAACACTATAATTTGGGATTACTAACTAATAAACTAACTATTTTGTGGGACGTGTAAACCCACTCAAACAACACGTTTTCTATCTATGATGCACACACACACCCCTTTGCTAGACGACTCTCATTGGAGAGCTCTATGTTTCTAGATGTACTAAACCTATGTCTATGATCTCTTTATATAAGGAGGATATATTAAACATCAAAGATTAACAATCATGCAGCGGAATAACAATAACAAGAACAATGATGTTTAATAAGGTTTTCTTATTCAAACGTTTCCCTATTACCCTAAACACAATCTTGGGGCTACACCACTAACTAACTACTAACTATCTAACTATGTAACTATGGTGTACACACACACACCTTTACTATTCAACTCTCATCCATCGATTCTATGTTTCTGGATGCACTAAACCTATGTCTATGATCTATTTAGATAGGGAGAGATCAAGAATTACAAAGAAAACTAATTACAGTCAATAATTGTATTAAATACTTAGTCAATGTATTTAATATGGTTGACTAAATAATTAGGAAACTAAATCAGCATTAATCTTCAAGTTGTAATTAATCTTCAATCAGCATTAATCGCTGTTTGACTGCATTAAATGAGAAGATAACTACTGTTTGACTTCAAGTCTTCTAGAATCCCATAATGTTGAATTAGTCCTTCTTGTTTCATTCTTTTATTCTTTTGTCTCATCAAATCTGTAAATCCCAACATAAACCAACTACGTATTTTCATGTATCAAGTGGTAGATATCACCACTAATATTGTATAGTATGTATATTATGGATGATTAGGAGTTGGATGTTACAGGAACACCAACTACGGTTGTTTTCATGAAAAGCATGAGTTGTCTACTTTATGTCTTTTTATGGGTATGGTTGGTAAAGTAGCTAGCAACATTGTTCCTTATCTATTTGTACGTAATCTATTTGTTTTGTTTTTTATTTACACCAATTTTCTCATTACTAATTCCCAACCTTTGGTTTTACTCGAATGAGGGACTGAGCAATCACATGTGTCTCATTCATGGATTTGACTGTTTATGTGTGATTTTGTCACCCTTGTTGGTGTATTACTATTGGGAAAGGATTAGTTATCCCCTACCCTATATCATTCTTCATTCTAACCTTTGGTGTTACTCGAATGGGGATCTGAGCAATCATGTGTGTCTATGGATTTGGATGTGTATATATGATTTTGTCGGCGTTGTTGGTTTACTACTATTGGTAAAGATTACTTGATCTTATTCTTTAGCTTATTCGAGTTAAAGACTGAGCAATGGAAAGTGTCGCGGTCATGGATTTAGGCGTGCATTTGTCATTTTGTCGCCTTTTCTGGAATATTGGTATCGATAGAGATTGAAAAGAATGATCAAACCCTTAAAGGAAAAATCTTAAAGGAAAAATCTTAAACCTTGGGTTGGGATACATTTTCAAAAGTTTTCTAAAGTCTACTTGAGGATAAGTAGGATTCAA
>BQNB010131677.1:4233-18745 GCA_026074375.1 Tanacetum coccineum | reverse complement strand
AATCAGGAATTCGGACAAAAGTATTCTGGGCAAACTCTACTGTTCAACTTAAACCAGCTATGTCGTTGCTACAAACTTTTATAACTTAACAACTAACCTGGAAATGTTTTACAACTGTTCATTTTTAGAGCAAGAAATCTATCGTGGATTTTCAACAAAGATGTTCCTATGTGTCCATTAAAACAAACATTTCAAAGACGAACCAATATGTCCCCGTTGGGGTGCTTCCTTCCCTTTGATTAAAGGCGGAATCGTCATGATCTTTGTAGTAGTCTCCTTTGACACCTGTAAATTTTTTTATAGAACAGATCAATTCACTGAAACTACATTGTATTTGTTGGATTTCATAAAGATCTAACCCGCTTTGTATTGATCCATTTACCTGATAGATTTTTTGAACAAAATCTTTTTTAATAAGTTTTGAAAGCTCTCTTTTTCTTTTGAACGTTGAAGTCTGCTGAGGTTGTTGAGAATCACGCTCATATCTTGCTCAAGCGATCGTCGTGGGGTGCAAAAATAGCCAAGCTTACTTAGCTTACTTGATGATACTGACGTGAATCACTTGATATACATATAGCTGCAAGTTGTCTGCCATATTCATCACGATATGGGGTAAAAGCGCAATGTAAATAGAAATAGTGCCTATGTCCTAATGTGTTCCATACCTCCTGTCAAGCACATTTATAATTCTATAACTTATGGCAACTTGAAATACAAAAACAAATTCTAGTAAACTTTTTTTCTTTTTTACAATAACCAAGAGTTGATGACAAAGTTATGCGTTGAGGGAGTGAAATTACATGCCGAACGTTTCGCTCATCATAGCTAGTCCTTAGTAGGTCAGTCATTCTTTCACAATGTTCCGCCAACAATTGATAAAAGAATGAGAAATGTGTCGATTCTCTAAATGTATTCTTAACAAATCCTGAAAATAAGTGAAAAAAAGCAGAAATCAAACTTTTTAAAGAAACCCATAACCTGTCATTTTCCTTGTCTGTCTATTCCAGCTATTGATGATGTGGCAATTGTTCTGTTGTCTCAATCACCTCCTCCGGCTGCTAGAGCTCCGTAGTCCCTCCAACCTTTTCCCTGTAAATATTAACTTAACATCGTCAGTCATCAGCAATAAACTATTCTACTAATAATAACGGTCACACGTATTTCAAAAGGTCAAATAGTTTATGTTTCCCTGGTTTTATGCTAGATAGTTTTATTGTAATATTAATCTAATCTACAATACCATTCACATAAGTTTATTATGTTAAATACTCGCCTATAACTCTATAAGTTTACTATTATGAATAACGGAAGTGGTCGGTGTCAAATGTATGGTAATCATTGCAGAAAAAGTTACAACAGTATGTAGCTTTTAGACATATAAAGTGTAACTATATCTTTGTTTAAAGGCTAATGAACTAATGAACTATTTTTGTTCATTAGCCTTTTTGTATTCACACACGTCAAGAACAACATAAAATGGTTAACGTTTGTGGAGGCTAATGAACTATTTTTGTATTCACACATGTCACTGAACATGTGAAACATGAAAGTTGGGTGGCTAATAACAACAAACAATTGTCTTAGAAATTTAATTAGCATGTCACTAACCTCCAAGATGAGCAATAAGTAACGGCAATGTCAGTAAGAAAGCTCTTATTTCTTTGGATTTCCCACCAGCTATGTTTGTAAGACACCGAGCTGCTTCAAGCAACTGCATTGTGGACATCAGTTTTCATTTTATATCCAAGCATTATGTGTGTTTATCATCATGAGATACAAAGACTAATCATTAGCTGTTTGTCTTCAGAGCCAAATTTAAGACATTGACCAAGTAGAGGCATCACTCCACGTTTAAGAACAATTTCAACAAAAGGAAACTCGGATCTTGACAATATCAGCCTTAACTCACGTAAAGCGTTTACCTTTTTTTAACCTCGTCATTCCCCCTATAATAAATGAACAATCAATTATCAAACGAACCACACAAGTTTCACTAAGATACAATTATCATTAAGAAAACTAATCTTACTCAAAAGAGACAGCGAGCTTCAATTCTTCTACAGCAGAACCCATTTGAGCATCCAAAACCGATGGCTCCTCTTCAATCAACATACCACCATAACTCACAACATCCATATCAATACTAACTCCATCTCTACACAACCGTTTAGTTCGAAAGGTAGCCTCTCGTCTTTCTTTCACCACAGAAACAACATGTTGTCTTCTCCTTTGCTTAGCAGCATTCTCAACTACAATCCCACCGAACCAAAATTATATTCAACATAACATTTCTTATCAAAATATACCAATTTAAATACAATCAAGATCAAAAATTTACTTCACAAATTAACAGTATACTTTCTAATAATAATCATTTCCCTAAGTTGAGATACGACTCGGACAGAAAACTACGACAATATAATTAGATGATGCTCCTTAGGTCTCTTTCCTCTGACACATTGTGGCTCGTGTGATTTCAATTCCATGCCAACTCTTTTATAAATAACTTCAACTGTTAACCGGCTCATTTTTAACAAATCTTAAGAGGCGGGTTAAGCAATACCTTAGATACAAAAAGAATAAATTGTAGTTGTGGTTCATGACTAATGTTTTTAATCTGATATAAAGCAACATATATCATTGCTAGAGTATAATTTTGTATGCCCTTCAAATGTTCTGAACTAACTATTTTACCGAAAATTGCCCATTTAATTCTTTTTCTGATGTCTTGCAGATGACTATCCCTTTGTGCCTCCTAAGATGAGGTTACTACAAAAGTTTGGTAAGAAAGACGTAAATCTCAATCCCTTTGAACCTCCAATTTATTAGTTACCACAAAACATACATTTTTTAATTTCAAGGCATCCAAATATCAGTAGCTAGAAGTTCTTTTTTTTAGTTACTACTAATTCGGTTTCAAGAATTAAGATACGTTTCAAAAGTTGATGATTATCATAGTAGATTCCCAACATATCATAAGATTCCCGTTCTTGAAAATCTCTCAAATTCCTAGCAAAATCGGTTAACTTCAAAAAAATAACTTTTTTCAGTTTTGAACCATTTGAGCCATTGTGACAACAGCATTTTTTTTCCAGCTTTACCCATTAAGCTATTTTCTCCCATTAACCAAAACTCCATTAAAAAATTGAACAAATAGTAAGCATTTATGAGAAACAGAAACTTAAATGTGCAAAGACCTTTTTTTCCTTATGTCCACAGTGGTGCGTGTGTGTGGTGGATGATGTGCACAATGGTGCGTGTGTAACTATATTTTAATAGACCAATCTAGACATGACTTTTAGATGATGTTTAGGATTACTTACTAAGACTGCACGTCAATGAAATCTTATGATCATATGTCCTAAGCCGCCAAAATAAAGTAACCCAAACAACCCCTTCTATAAACAATTAACTAACGTTAGAGGAAAGCAATAAGACGGTCTCAAAGAATAATGAATATACATTTGGAAAAAAAATCCTAAACAGAAGCAATCTTTTGCGAGTAACCTGACCTGTGCATCAAACATGTTCATGTACCTGATCCTATTGCCAGAGTCGACTCGACCTGCGTTGGGCTGGAAGAGATAAAACGCCAACGTATATGAGGCTCAGAAGAGTAGCGAAGCGAAGAACGTCTGCCATGGCTGCAACTTCTGTAAGTTGATGTGCCAAGGTGCAGATGACCTCGTCTTTAAGCTTCCTTACCCCTAAACTCATCATTGCCTCGTGTAGCCCAACATCAAATCGACAATAGCTGTTTTCGTTTGTAAAGTAACCCATGTATAACCGATCATCCTCTCATCTTTTCACCTCCATTATACCAACCCTCTCACCTTTGCGTGACAAAAGAAAATAGGAATGGAAAGAACAAACGTGTACCTGCATCTTTGCTTAAAATACCTTAGGATGCGACCATAGCAAATGAGGCTCAGATTTACATATTCAGTAGCAGTGCCAAACACCCAACATGGCTGCAATCACACTCTCGGTGTGACTGCCGAGCCAAGATACAGGTGTGGATGAGCTATGCATAGTAAATGGTAAATTATCATCATCGCCTTAATTAGTAACAAAAATGTTATCAGCAGGCTCAGGCCTGTGAGCATGGAAGCAGGGGTTTCGATGATACAATTATACCTTATATTATTAACCATGAAGATCGTTCCCCCGAGTTGCTTTATTAACCATAAAGTTCTGGTTACGGGTTTTCAGGGAAAAAGAAAATGCGAGTCGGATCAGGTAGCATTTAAGAGTGTTTAATATTGACTCGGGATGGAAATCTTCATGGTTAATAATATGAGATAACCGGTCTACGAACCGTTTCATATTGTATACACGCGTTTCTGAATTTCGAACGAACGCGAATGTTATTTTGCATAAACAGTGGCTCAGACCAAACCCCTCACGGCTGCATACTGCAGAGGTAGCCTAGCCAAGAGTTAGTTTGTTTTTGGTCATCATCGCCTTTATAAAATAGTAGGTAAGCCTCTGGATAGCACGATAAGGGTGTTGTCACTCTCACATGTATTGATTCAGAAGTTTTCTTCTATACGTGAACGCACGTGAGAATCAAAAACCCTTATGACATTCCCAAAAGCAAAACCTTTCTAAACATAACCACGCTATATACATTTATTGGGCTCCTTTTGCATTGTATATTAAAAACCCCGTCTAGCGCATTTAAATATATTAAAAACCCGCTGCAGCATAGCCTGACTCGGCCGGCCATTTTGTTTCAGTCTCTCTTCTCCAAGCGACAGTGTTTATTCATTTATATAAAAAGCAATATCGTACGGCAAACCCGCCATGGCTGCAAATGTAAGTATTTGCCCCGCCAAGATACGGATAAGCTCAAATATAACAACAACACCATCAATAGCAACAAAATCAATCCATAAATTAAAGGATTTACAAACGGCTGGCTAAATAGTGGGGGTGAACCGGGTCTGTTTGGGTTGATCACGGGTGCTGCGAACTGTAGCTTACGAAGTCACCCACCATACCAACCGTATATGAGCCACAGACAGCCTACAAAACCCAAAACCGGTATTAACAAAACAGGGTTTGGTCAGGTTATCAATTTTAAATGCCATGGATCAGGGCTGGATTGGGTTTTTAATATAAAATTCCCATGGATCGGGGCTGGATCGGTTTTTTATTATCTTAAATGTGACGATGCTCTCAATATCACCACAATTTTCATGAAATATAGGTTACAATTCTCATGAAACCCGGGAAAATGAGACTTCGAGCCGCCATGGCTGCAAACACATTCTCGTGTTGCCCTGCCAAGATACGGCTCAATTTCATCCTATTGGCTTGTTTTACAACCTATGACTATAAATTTTATTAAAGAGCAGCCGTGAGCGTATCACCATCGTCACGCACCCGTCACTATCGTCGCGCGCCATGGATAGCGGCAACGAAAGGAGCGGTGGCATCGAAAGAGCATAAGCCAAAAGTAAAAGCAAAGTCAAAACCATACATTGTGATTCTAAGCAATAACAACAACAATCTCAGCATCAATACCACATGTCATTGGTATCTAATAAAAAACAATTATACCTTATGTTATTAACCATAAAGATTGCCATCCTGAGGCAATATTAAACACTCTTAAATGCTACGGTGAAATATAGGGTACAAATCTTATGAAACTCAGGTAAATGAGACTTCGAGCCGCCATGGCTGCAAACACATTCTCGTGTTGCCCCGCCAAGATATGGCTTAATTTCAACCTATTGGCTTGTTTCACAACCTATGACTATAAATTTTATTAAAGAACAGCCGTGAGCGTATCACCATTGTCACGCACCCGTCACTATCGTCGCGCGCCATGGATAGGGGCAACGAAAGGAGCAGTGGCATCGAAGGAGCATAAGCCGAAAGTAAAATCAAAGTCAGAACCATACATTGTGATTCTAAGCAGTAACAACAATAATCTCAGCATCAATATCACATGTCAGTGGTATCTAATTAAAAACAGTTTTAATCATAAATCAAGATAAACAATCCTTTTTAGAAACATAAATATATATATATATATATATATATATATACCCAATAAAGATCATAAAATCAAACAGTAACAGCTATATACCTTCTTTATTTGAAGCTTAATAAGGCAAAAATTAGTCACCAAAATTATCGGCAACCACACACCTAATAATAATTTCACTACCGAAACCATCATCACCAAATAAACCCTGGCTCATCTCCTATCGCAGTAACAAAGAAAAGACCACCATCGAAACCAACTCCATTAGATTTCAACTTAGCCACAAAAGAGCAAACCATAGGTAATCGCAGCAAACACCCTTACAAAACACAATTAAAACAAACACCAAGAACAAACCCTAAACCTATGCTCATCTGATTTTAGAGAGAGAAATGACAAAAGATTTAGAGAAGTGTGTAAGAAAAATAGAGAAAGACACGTATCAATAATAGAGACAAAGTAAGAGAGGTGGAGATCTGATAGAGGAGGACACGTGTGGGGGTTTAATAAAATTCGGGTCGCGGGTTGTCAGGGAAAAAGAAAGTGTGGGTCAGATCAAGTAGTGAGGTTCCTACAATTACTGAATGGATCTTTGCAGCCTATAAAGGATGATAGCCAAGATGTATAAATACAACTGACTATGTAGAAACAATGACTATGAATACATGTGTTAATGCGGAATCTTAACACAGGTACTAAGAAGAACAATGAACAACTGAATAACAACTTTGTTAATGTGTTCTTGAGGATTTCCGAATGCTAACTATGATATTGTATATGATTTGTAATTGTCTGTTACATCTATGTGCTAACTATGCCTAGGGATCCTTTTATATACTAAGGAAACCCTAATAGGCTTACATTTCTTTTTATAAAATATCTCATAAATATCTTTTAAATATCTTCTCAATGGTATAAGAACTTTCTACTAACGGTACTTAAATCTAACAGCAGTACTTAAATACTTTGTACTGTCGGTACTAAGTATAACTGTCGGTACTAACTATTGCAATGTCGGTACTAAGTTAAGAAAACATTAATCCTAACAATCCTCCCTTAAACATGAATGTTAAACTATTTTAACTTCATGTTTCTTCAATCCTTTAAGCTTCAGAGGATGTATCCAAACATTCTTTATCATTTCTTAATCTTGTACACTCTATCCTTCTTAAGCAGCAACCTTGTGTTCAGCAATTCAGCAACATCCTTTCAGCTACTCAGCAACATCTTGATACCTACAATCCAACTAAGTTGGCTTTGTAGTTTTTGGCAAACTACCAGCCATTAACGGATTTGATGTTCCTTTACCAGTAGCCGTTTGCTCTGGGATAGATAACTCTTCATCTAAGAATATGGTGAGTTAATTACCATACGGTTTTTGGTAAACTGTTAACCATCAACGGATTTGATTAGTCTTTACCAAATACAGTTTATGTTTAGACTAGCCAATGCTTCATTGTCATAACATGGTGCATTGGATAACAATATAGTCTTTTAGCAAACTAAAGCTATCAACAGATTTGGTCTGTTCTTTTACCATGAACTATTTCGATCTTGGAATAGCCAACTCTTAACCAAGAGTAAGGTGAGTTGATGTACCCTATAAATTTGGTAAATTGTTAAACAAAACGGATTTGAGAAGTCTTTACCCTAAGCGTTTGCTTGTGACTAGCCAATTCTTTTGCCTGTTAAGCATGGTGAATTGAAACATTAGTTGTGTGGGGTTAGAAACACTCAATCCTTTCTCAATCCATCAGTCTTATTCTTTGAATTCTAAATCAGCAAGTACCTTCTTGATAAATCGTATCAATTCTAATGCCATAGTACTTTCTTCTTCAGACTCCAATTTTAGCTTTAACATTTGCACCACTATTTCCTTCTTCAAAGGCAGATATTTCTTCTCTACAAAGCATTGAATGACTATTCCTTCTTCAGTATTCAAAGCTATGTGTACTCCTGAAGAGTGTGCAACTTCTAACTGATTAAATTATTTTAGCTGTGAGTTCCAAACTCTCTTGTTTCATCTAGATTGAACAAAACCATTCAAATCTCCTTAAAGACTTTTCAAAACCTTCAGGAATCTCCCACCCCAAACCCCCCCCCCCCCGTATCTTGATATATGTCATCACAAGTTTATATATTAGCATTTGATTTTTCTCTGTCAAACACTGAAAGCACTCTTGTTAATGTGCTGAAGTATCTCTGTTGACCATTACTTCTTGTTACCACATTTAAATTAATCTCCTCAAGGGGTTCAGCTTGATCAGGTTGTGGTTTCGTTCCAAGACACACTGTCTTCCATTCTTTGATAGGAAATTTTCTGTCAAGAATCTCATAGTCCACTTCTTTTTCTTCATCCTGAGCAATTGTTAAATGCAATCTCAGTTCATCATTTTCCTTGTCACTATCATCCTCAGAAGTGTTTTGAATATATCTTCTTTTTCTTGACTTCATCTTCTTCCTAGTACCTAGTTTTCTTTTTCTAGTACCCTCTTCATTTTCTTCTTTCTTAACTTCTTCTTTAGATTCCTGCTTGATCTATTCTCCTTTGGAGGAATCTTTCTTATTCATTTTCTTGATCAGTCTTTCATCAGCAACAGATCCAATAACAATGAAATCTTCATCTGACCTTTTTATCTTTTCATACATTGCTTGTATGTCTTCAAACTTCTTACTCTTCAACTCAGAATGTTTGAAGTTCCCCACATGCTTTAAGAAGGTCATCATCTGATTTCTCAATTGATTCTTGGTTGGAGGTTTATTCCTTATAGCTTCTGATCTTTGTTGAGCAAGGAACTTCCTTTGAGCAGCTATTGTATCATGAAGGAACTTAGCTCTTTCTTCTATTGTGAACTGCTCTCTTTCTTGCTCTTGAAGCTTCTCAGCAAGAATTCTATCAGCCTCAATTCTTGCCTTTATTTCATCAAAGTCTTTTATAAGAGCTTCATTTGCAGCTTGTTCTTCAGCTACTCTTTTTCTCTCCTCTTCAGCTTCCCATTCTTCTTGAACTTTCCTTGCCAACTCTTCATCACTTTCAAGCTGCTTAAATGTCTTCACAGCTTGAGGAATATCATCATCTTCACTTTCAGACTTATCCTCCTCTTCAATCTTTTTCTTCCCTTTGTCTTTAGGATCAATTTTTGGAAGAGGCTTTAGTGTGAGTAGTGATCTTTGAGAAGTAGGCCTTGGTCTATCAATTTGTTCAACATCCTTAAATTCTACACCTTTCTCTTTTTCTTTAGAAGTAGCTTTGGCTTTACTCATGTTGATGAGAAGTGTAGCTATTGTTTCATCATCACCAAATATCACAGATGTGGGTGTTTGAGTGGATGTTTGAGAAGCTTGAGAAGCAATTTCTTCCTTAGTTTGATCTTCAGTACCTACTCTTTGTTCATCAGTACCTTGATCTTGTTCATTAGTACTAACTTTTTGCCTGTCAGTACTAACTTTTTCAAAGTCGGTACTAACTCCTTTCTTGACAGTACTAACTTCATCTTTAGTACTAAGTCTAACTTCATCAATCTCCTTGTCTTCATCCATCATTTTTTTTTGTCCTCCCTTCACTTTGAGCATTTTCTTTTGCTTTACCATCTCCTTTTGCATTCTTCCTCCCTTGTTTGGATACAGACTTTTTGTGCACCCTTTGTTTCTTTGAGAGGCTCTTCAGATATGCTTTAAAATGGTTGATGACAGGTTTAGCTTTCTTCTTGAGCTTTGTGATCTTAGCCTTCAAGAGTTTAATTTCCTTGGCTTGATCTGAAACCTGTTTACATAAAGAGAGACAAAGATCATAGACATTTTGGAGAGTCATGTCATCCTCATTCCCTGAAAGGGATGTATCATTGGATGAATGATCTCCAAGATTCTCACCAGAATGTTCTGGGATTGAATCAGGAACAATAGGAGTGGGTGAAGGGTTTGGTGAAGTTCTGGGTGAAGGATTAGGGAAGGGTCAGGTTGGTGCTCAAAAGGTTCCTCACTAGGTTGAGCAGAAAATGAGCCAGGTAGTGACTCATTTGGGACTTCACTAGTGGGTGCAGGAGAGGGTGATGGTTGTTCATCAGATAGTCATTCTGAGGAAGCACCCTCATCCTGAGTTGGTTGGACTAACATAGTATCAAACAAAGGTGTAACTTTGCCTGAGAAATGTTTGCCCTTTCTTAATCATAAAAGAAAAAACTTTACTAGTTAATATATTTACAAGAAAGTGATCTAAAGGTACATCTATATTAGCTAATATTCTACCTAAAAATATAGAAATAAAATGAGGATACATTACAAACTTCTTCTTAGCCTCTAGATGTCTAAGCATACCATCAAAAATTAATTTGGAAAAATTATACTTTTGATTAGTTATCAAACAAATTACAGCAGTGGCAATATTTGTAGGAATTTGATCCCAAGAGGTGCTTTTGGAGCTTAAACAATGATTAATTGTGTGAAATAAAAACCTTCATTGGGGTGAAAACAAAGCTTTATTAAATGTTAAACACAGTTAAATCCCTCAAATCCCATAAGTGAATAGCATCATAGGATAGCTTGGATTTGGTGTGTGTCTATCCCGTCAGCGTCATCAAAGGAATAGATCAGTGCGGATAGATGCTTCAGAGATAGACACAACTTTGCCAGGCTACGTGGCCCCGTTATATGCCTAACATTGTTGATTGTTTTTGGAATTAGCAGAGTCCAAAACGGTTCAACGAATGTGTATCGAAACAACAGGACTTACAGTGAGCGCATGATTAATATAACTTCTTTGAAAAAAATCAATGACTTCATGAAACTCAACCTTCCCTTCAGTCTTTTCCAGGTATGCGATCATGTTGTGCTTAGGACAGGACTCAAGAGCAGCCATGTTGCTTAGAATAGAGAGATCATCGGTAAGAGGGATTAGGGCTTGTAACAAAGAATGTCAGTTGGAGAGATTGCTTGAGTAATTGTGCGATTGAGATGGATTCTTATAGGTTTTGGTGACCTAATTTTAAAGAAAACGTCCCAATTTACACTTTGTACCCTTGGCGGTATTTTTCTCCAATCGTCTCTTAAGCGGTACAAACTTTGCCCAGTGGTACTAACTTTACATGGTCGGTACTAACTTTGTCCAACCAAAAAGTGAACAATGTAAGTATCATGAATGCTTTAGTACCATTAATAACTCTTCTCAGTGACTTTCTAAATCTTCTTAAGACGTTTGACAAGCATCACTTTTCTAGGGATAGTGAACTAATGGATTTATATATCCATACAACATTAAAAAGAGGTAGACTCCATCACTTGAGCCATCTAACCATGACTCACTATTCAGGTGGTCTTATCAACTTCCCCTCACCATCAACACATACTAACCATTTTTACCTGAAAATACTCTTTGGATGCTCTACATAATCTCATGTCTTCAAAATGCGTCACAAGAGAATTCTTACCCTGAATCCTAGCACAAACATCTTGAGCAATCTTCTTATTCTCGAATGTGTATAGACCATTTGTTGGTACGGTTAGCTATGCTTGCTTGATGATGATTGAATCTTGATGGGTAGAAAGGTGGAGCATGAGTTTTAGGGGTTTCTTGGAACAAGTTTGATTTGTCATGGTGTGATTTACCTCTTTCATCCACAGTTCACCCATTCATATTGCCTTCCTTTAACCAATGCAGCTATGGATTTATCATCCCAATTGAAACAACCAAGAACTGAAATCGGCTAACATCAAATGCCTTGGTTAGTAGATCAGCTACATTGTCATTGGTGTGGATCTTAAGCGCCTGTATGAGTTTCTTCTCATAAGCATCTTGTATGAAGTGGTGCCTAATAGCAATATGCTTTGTCTTCGAATGATATACTGGATTCTTTACAATGCAAATGGTGCTTTCATTATCAATGTAGATCTTTGTGTTCATGAAGTTGAACCCATAGTCTAACATTTGATTTTGAATCCATAAAACTTGCCCACAGCAGCTTGCAGCAGCTACATATTCGGCTTCTATTGTAGAAGTGGCTACAATGGTTTGCTTTTTGCATTGACAAGTAATGAGTCTCCTGCCAAGAAATTGACAACCTCCTGTTGTGGATTTCCTGTCAAGATTTGCTCCAGCATAATCACTATCTGAGTAGGATTCCAAGTCAAATGAAGACTCTCTAGGATACCAAAGGCCCAGTTTGGGTTTGCCCTTTAGGTACCTAAAAATTCTTTTGACAGCACTTAAATGAGAGGTCTTTGGAGTAACTTGAAACCTAGAACAAGCACAGACTGCAAACATAATGTCAGGCCTAGAAGCAGTCACATACATTAAGGAGCCAATCATTGACCTATAGAGATGGACATCAACATCACTGGCTTCCTCATCTTTGACTAAAGGCTTCTGAGTCTCAATTGGTGTACTGGCAGTCTTAACACTTGCAAAGTCAAACTTCTTTAGGATTTCAGCAACATACTTATCCTGGCTAATAAATATACCATCTGGTTTCTGTTTGACTTGTAGGCCAAGAAAGAAAGTGAGCTCTCCCATTTGAAACTCATCTAAAATCTACTCTTCATCAATGCCTCAAACTCCTTCACACAAAAACTTCTTGTAGACACCAAGTTGATATCATCCACATAGACTTGAACTAAAATGATATCATGTTTGTCTTTCTTTAGGAAGAGAGTTTTGTCAATTGTCCCTCTTCTGTATCCATTCTTCAACAAGAAAGTGGATAAAGTAGCATACCATGCTCTTGGAGCTTGATGTAGTCCATACAAAGCTTTAACCACTTTGTAGACTTTCTGAGGAGACTTAGGATCTTGGAAACCTGGTGGTTGAGATACATACACCTCTTCATCAATCTTGCCATAGAGAAAGGCACTTTTCACATCCATCTGATAGACTATAAACCCCATATACGAGGCAAATGCCAAAAAGATCCTTATGGCTTCAAGCCTAGCCACAGGAGCGAAAACCTCATCATAGTCTATTCCTTCCTCTTGCCTATGTCCCTGAGCAACTAATCTAGCTTTGTTCCTGACAACCACTCCTCTTTCATCCTTCTTATTTCGGTACACCCACTTTGTACCGATTGCCCTTTTCCCATAAGGCAATCTACTAGGATCCAAACCTTTTGAATCTCAAACTGCAACCATTCTTCTTGCATTGCATCAACCCAGCTTTCATCTTCAAGAGCTTCTGAAATCTTCTTGGGTTCATGTTGAGATAGAAAACAAGCAAATAAACAAAGATGAAAGTCCTTATGATTGGTTCTCCTTTGCTTTTGAACATAACTAACAAAAGCATGAGTATTCAGAAAACTTTTTGGTTACTTTGCTTCTTGTTTGTACTGCTGATGTTGGATCTCCTAGTATAAGTGTTGAAGGATGAGAGGGATTAAATCTTGATGTGGGAATAGGACTAACAGTCACAACAGTTTCTGTTAGCCTTAATTTATTGAGTCGAACAAGGAAGCTCGGTCACTCTACGATGGAGCTTCGGTCTTTAATTAGTTAGTGTTGTAATAAAATATTATCGGGAATCGGGCTCGATAGATAATCTAATATTGTATATGTTTCGGGTTTAATCCCAAGCAAAACCCGAGCCCGGGTCCTAGATAAATATCCCGCGCGTCACATTAAATGTGTAGGGGTATATATATATTTAGATATTTTCTTTTTAGAAAATATCTAATTTCTAATTTTTCATAATATCTTTTTTCTTATTCTCTCTCAACTCTCTCTCATCTCTCTCTCATTTTCGTCTCTCTCTCTCTCTCTAGTTTCTTTGATTCGTGGTTTGGGTTATGAAGTGAAGTGTTAATCGGGAACCTACAATTGGTATCAGTCGCCTCGGGTGGATTTCGTTTTTTTGTGGTAAGCATATTGGATTCGAAGGTTTGCTTGCTTCTTCATTCGGCATAATTGTTTTTGTTATGATTCGGCTTGTTTAAAGAGAAAGGCAACGACGTCTTGTTGGTTTCTATTGGGGTCGCCTCAGTTGACGCAAAAACAAGAGGTTTTACGCTCTTGGTTTTTGTGAAGAACAATCGAACGAGTGGACAACGTTAGCAACGAACGAGAAGAAAAAAAACGTTTGGACCGAACGAGTGGAAAAACGTTTGGATCGAACGAGCGAAAACCTCAAGGATCGAACGAGCGGACAACCTCAAGGATCGAACGAGCGGAAAACCTCAAGGATCGAACTAGCGGACCGAACTAGCGGATCGAACTAGCGGATCGAACGAACGGACCGAACTAGCGGATCGAACGAGACGATCGAACGAGCGGATCGAACTAGCGGATCGAACGAGCCGATCGAACGAGCGGATCGAACAAGCGGGATCGAACGAGCGAATCGAACAAGCGGAATCGAACAAGTGGGATCGAACGAGAAATTTTTTTTGGACCGAACGAAAAAAATTTTAGAAAACTTGTGTGACGAAAAGGGTTTCAGTAAAACAACCATAACTTTTGATCCGTAAGTCCGTTTTAGGCCCGTGACCTCTCAAATCGAAGAGAAAAACGAGACGGATCACGCTGTAACCACCCTTT
>BQNB010131676.1:5421-18745 GCA_026074375.1 Tanacetum coccineum | reverse complement strand
TTTATTGGCTTCTATAGAAGACAAAAGAAAGGACTACAAGGACGATAGTACAAAAACAAGCATAACCGGACTCGTAGCTTTAAGCTTTACCGAATACGCATTACTCTTTATCAACCGGACTCGCATTTCTTTTGGTCACTGGATTGTTGGGAATAAAATGCTCTAAGGCATTTTCACTGTTAGTCATGTTCATTCCCACTGCTAGAGTATTTTCCCACTGCTAGTGTTATGTATTCACACTGCTAGAGAAAGGTTTCCACTGCTGAAGTTTTTCCACTGCTGTCTTAAGGATAAGGATTACTCTGAGTCAAATATGCGTTATTGTTATATTTGGAATGTATCTTGTGTATATCTCTTTTGTTTAGGAGATACGGTTTAGGTCTTATCTTGTACAGGGCTCCTTGTGCTATAAAATGAGTTCTTAAGTTAGAGTAGAAACACATACACACAATATCAATCTGAAATACATTCTCTCATAGCTTTAAGGTTGTGTAAACCCTAGTACTGGTTGAGTACTCGTATTATTACATCAATAATATTAAAGCTTTTTGTGTAACTCACTGTTCCATTCAATTCATTGTTATTCTTCTTGATCATTAAAGGTTAGATTCCGCATAACCTTTGGTGAAACATCTTAACAAAGTTTCTCTCATTGTTAGTTTGGATTTATCCAAGGTGACAATAACCTTACAAGCTAAGGTATTAGATCCAAGTTTAGGAACAACACGGATTCGCATTATTGAGTATCAACCAAATTCGCATTTTAGTGAGGCAACCGGATTCTCAGTGAACTTTGTCAACCAGACTCGCATTTCTTTTGGCCATCGGATTCGCAACCATGACAATAAATCAAATTAACAACATCAACATCATCAAACATCCACACTAAACTACAACACTGCATCAACAACAGCCACGACCTGTCACAAACATCAAATTCCAACAAATCTAACCTAAGACTAAACTAAACCCATCAATCACCTCATCTACAACAAATCCAACAAATCCTCTACCTAATCTCATAATCCCATCGTTAATACATCTCCATCTCCTCCAATCATCTCCAATACTCGAATGAAAATAAATCAAGATCTCAGATTCAAATTTTCGTTTGTTGCAATTAATTCAAGACCTTTAAAAGATCCAATCACACGAAAATTGATTTCATCACTGATCTATGTAGGTTCAAAACCCATTTGATATACGAAATTAAAGATAGTTTTTTAACAAATCTGTTAAAAACTATTCTTTGTTTTCGATTAGAATAAACATTCAACCTTACGCGAGACCTTAATTAAGATCTTGAAGCCGAAACTTGTTTGATTCTTCACTAATAGACTTGAGCATCACAAAAGTTTTCGTATATTCTTGTTGTCGATTAAAAGGGAAAGGAAGGTTGCTTGTTTAGATTAGACCGAGGGCTATGATTTGAGAAAATAAATTGGTGGATTCGAGTATGAAGATGAAGGCTGTTTTTTTTACAATGAAAATGGGGGCGGTTGAATATGGGGGGTTAGGGTTAAGAATGCATGAAATTAGGGATAGGTTTTTTGTTTTATACCTATTTTTTCCTAATGGATCCGGTATTGGGTTTGTAATGGACTGGCTTTACTACTTTGTTTATGTTGGGCCGGTGTTATTAGATCAACATGGGCTGAGCTAGATTTTTTAGTGGGCTATGGTTTGTTTTTTTCTTGGCAGACCAGTTATATCATCACAAAAACAATAGGCCGAGATTTATGAATATGGGCTGGGTTTTTGGTTAACGAGAAGCTGGGCGGATTGGTTAAATTGGGTGTGATGATAGGCTGGTGGTATAGTGATTGAGCCAAAATGTATGGTTTATCTATTTTGGGCTTGTGTTATCGGATAAAGCCGGGTTTTAAAACACTATTATGTCGGGTAATATGTAAAAGTGACCGAGTTTTAGTACTTGGACAGCCGTTTTCATGGCAAATTTTTTAAGCCGATATCCGTTAATGAACATAACACATCAAAATTCATGAACAACAACACAACAAACATAATACATTACACTAAAAATGATCCTTATCAAAAATTCACCTTCATTCATAATGGCTATTATTGAATTTTAATGACTACGGGGTTTTTGTACGATGTTACTTAGTTGAGATTAAAGTTATTTGGTGATTTTTACTTCATTCTCGGGTTCATTTTATCGGGTTGTCTTCTTTAGTGGTCATTAGTTTTAGCCTACAAAATAGATAAGGGGATCTAGATCGGGGTGATCAAGAGAGATTTGTAAAAAGAGTACCGACATCTTCTCAAAAGTATTGCTTATGCAATCACAGGCTATGAAGCTAAGTAAGCAGTTTCAGTTGGCATATGATGTACACATGTGTAGGATGATTCCTCAGTTAGTCATCATCCTGGAGGGAGAAATGTGTACATCCGGTACTTAGTTGATTTTTTATGTTACCGTTTTGATGTTACACTTTCAACTACACAACGGGATAAATTGCTTTCACTCGGGACTTAGTTGACTTTGGCGAAACAATTTAAATGGGTACATTCGGGACTTTATTGACTTTGATGTTATCGTTTAGACTACATAGAGGGATAAATTGCTTACACTCGGGACTTAGTTGACTTTGGTGTAGCAATTCATATCTACACTTTCCTGGAGGGAGAAAAGTGCATTTCCTGGCCTTAATTGATTTTGGTGCTACGGTTTCGACTTCGGTAAAGGGATAAAGTGTGTACTTCGGGACTGGAATGCTTCCTAAGTGAGTCGATGTTGATATCATTCCTTCCTTACAGATTTTCCAACATGAGAAAGGTCTTTGAGCCAAGTTGGAGGAGGTTGTATGACTCAAGACGAGTGCACTAATTCTTATCAGTCTCTTGGATGTTTGTTTGGGAGGGAGTTAAGAATAAGAGCCTACTAGTTGGGAGGGAGTAAAAACTCAACTAGATATTGCACAAGAAGTTCAGAGCACAATTCACATTAAAGCCAAAGTATTCGGATGAGATAATTTCAAGGATGACAAATGAGAAGTAGATTCAGAAGACTTTGTCATGACCAGAAATGTTAGAAAATGAAGCTTTTTCAAGGCATGTAGCTAATTCAAAAACATTGAGATGACCAGAAGCGTATGAAGAAAACTTTTGAAGACGTGTCAGGAAGTTATGAACAGAAATCCAATCAAGACCGAGATCATCGGTAGAGAAAACTTTTAAGTCATCCTCAACAGTATGTTTACAATGTGTTCGTCTGCAAGCTGAAGAAATAAAGCTGGAGCATTCAAGTAGATCAAAGTCATCAAAGATATTCTCATAGAATACTAGACTTCGTTCTTATCATTTTTCTTTATTTTTGCTTGTAGAAAACATTGTAACCAATTCAGGTGTGACACCATCTTGGAGGGAGATTGTTAGCCTCACTATTTTAGTGAAGCTGGCGTCTTACACGTGAATTGGACTAACTATAAACCAACTGCTACACGCAGGGACTATTATTGTAAACAAGGTATAGATAGCTTTGTGCTAGGCTATAAATACCCCTCATGACTCTCCATGAGGGGTTGGTTGAATCATTGTGTAACTTTCTTTCTCTTTCTAATAAACACATACTTCATTCATCCCTCTCTTTACTTTCTCTCACTAGAAAACATAATGTCTCAACTTGTGTTCTTTGATCAACCAAGACCCCTTAAATAAGGTGTTTTGAATCATGTAACAAATAACAATATGAGAAATGGTAATATACACACAAACATAACTGAGATAAAGGAGGCTATGGCTAACAACACAATCAATGATGGAATGGAAGAAACTCAATGTTCTTGGCCACCTGGATTAACTGAGTATGTAAGCAATATTAAGAGAAATAAAAAAGGTCAGAGGGGGTACTAAATGCAATAGCACAAGGGGATCAATGAAGTCCACATGCTCTATGAGATTTAAGTTCTCTAAAGCTGATTTTGTATGGGTGTCAGAACTTGGTAATATCATTGGGTTAGAAATGCCATCATCATTCAATGAAGTTAACCGTCTATTACATCGGATGAGTGAGATCAATGTGAATCGATTAATATCCTTTCGTTGAATATTTGTGGGACCAAGGGCAGAGATTCTAACAAGAAAGAAAAGGTTCGTAAGATTCTTAATAAATTTACGGTTAATTTTGTCGGGCTTTAGGAAACTTTTATGAAGACAGATAATTTATTCTCTCTACGGTCTATTTGGAGTAATTCTCAATTTGATTATGCTTTGGTTCCTTCGAGTGGACACTCGGGAGGGATTGTCTCAATTTGGAATCCGTACATTTTTTATAAGCATATAATTATATCAAATCCAAATGTTCTTATTGTTGAAAGGAGATGGCTTGATGTAAAGATCGATATTTACATGGTTAACGTGTATGCTTCACAAGATGAAGAAGGGAAACAGAATCTATGGCGATATATCATTGAGTTTATGTTAAGTAATCTGGGACATTACATTATTTTTGGAGATTTTAATTCTGTTCGAAATAATTCTGAGAGGTTCGACTTTATATTTTCTAATATTAATGCTTTCTATTTCAATGAATTTATTGCTATAGGGAATCTGGTAGACATTCCCATGGGTGGGTACAAATTTACTCGTGTTGACAGATCTTGTACTAAAGGAAGCAGACTTGATAGATTTTTAATTTCGGATTCAACGTGGAATTATCTTGGCCCATTGACGGTTGTGGCTTTAGATCGAACGATATCTGATCATCACCCTATTCTACTCTGCCGATTTACGGCTGACTATGGTCCTATCCCGTTTAAGATCTATCATTCTTGGTTTCAAGGAGATGGCTTTGACAAAGTTGTGTTTGATTTCTGGTCTAATGGCTATTACAGAAGATCATCTTCAGCATTGTTTTAAAAATAAATTACAAGGCTTAAAAGGTGCTATCAAAGTTTAGGTTAATATGAGAAGGTCTAGAATCGAGGTTATCAACTCTCTTGGTGAGGAGTTGAGGAGTTTGGATTTGTACATAGACGAGAGACAAGACTTGCATCACGGGGAGAAAAGCGAATGAAACTTGATAATGGATTCATAAATTGGAACGTAAACAAAAAGACAACCCCATTCAAAAATCTCGCATTAACTAGTGTATTGATGGAGATGAGAACTTAAAAAAATATTCATGGTACAATCAACAAGAATAGGAAACAATTATCGATTCGGGGTATTAAATCGAATGGATAGTAGGTGGAGGACCCGATGGTGGTTAAGCAAACATTCTTCAATCATTTTTCGCAAAAAATTTCTAAAGTTACTTATATACCTTATTATGCTCAAAGTAGTCGGTTTAAGATGGTTTCTCAACAACAGCTCAAAATATTGGAATCTAAAGTGTCATTGGAAGAAATTAAAGAAGTTGTTTGGGACTGTGGCAGCGATAAATCGCCAGGTCCAGATGGATTCACTTTTGGTTCTATCAAGAGATATTGGAATTTGATGAAGAATGACATTTTTGCGGCCATTTCTGAGTTTTTTAATAAAGGTGATATTCCCATTAGATGCAATGCTTCTTTTATTACATGAATCCCCAAAATTGAATCCCCTCTTGTGGTAAATGATTTCAGACCTATTAGCTTGATTGGAATTTTATATAAGCTCATAGCTAAAATTATATCTTGTCGCATTACTTTGATTATCGACGACATTGTTGATCCGGTGCAATCTGCTTTTATTAAGAATCAACAGATTCTAGACGGTCCTATGGTTTTGAATGAGGTGGTTCACACTCTTAAAAGGAAGAAGAAAAAAATGATGATTTTCAAGGTGAACATTGCGAAGGCCTATGATACTCTTAGTTGGATTATCTTATATCTGTAATCAAATTTATGGGGTTTGGTAATAAATGTGTGAGGTGGATTAAAGCATGTCTTGAATCTGCTAGATCTTCTGTTCTAGTTAATGGAAGTCCCACAATGGAATTTCAGTTAGAACGTAGACTTCGACAAGGAGATCCTCTTGCTCCTTTTCTTTTCATTTTAGCTATGGAAGGCTTTCACATTGCTATGGAAGATGAGATATAGGCTAAGAAATTCATTGGTATAAATATTGGTGATATATGTCTTTCGCACCTTATTTATGGGAATGATGTTATTGTTTTGGGCGAATGGTCTCAATTTAATCTGGTAAACATTGTTGATCCCACACCTTGATCGATTCTTTACGTTGTAAAGTGTTTGTTACCTTGGATGAATCCAAAATAACAATGGTTGAGACTTTGTTTGTATACCAAAGTGTATGCGGAATCTACACTTTGATACTCTAGAGGTAATTATCAATGGAACAGTAACAACCAAAGAACAATGAATAAAACACAAACTGCTTCAATATTATTAGAATAATACGAGTACTCTTGTAGTACTAGGGTTACAAACCTTGAAGCTATTCTTTCTCTAAAATATATCTAAATCTCTTAAGCATAAGCAACTACTTAAACCTTAAACTAGGATCTCCTTTTATACAAACAAGGAGTCCTTTACAAGATAAATGCCGAACTATTTGGAAGTTGTTACAATTCAAATACAAATATAACAGATATACATTCCTTATTTTTCTCTTTGCATCCTTATCTCCAAGTCAGCAGCTTCGACCATCAGCAGTATTAATCTTTCTTCTAGCAGTATTAACTAACTCTGGCAGTACTAAGTTTGTACTGGCAGTACTAACTCCATTAGTACTGTTAGTTATATCTTGGCAGTATTAACTCTTGTGAAGATTTATTCCCAATAATCCTCCCTTAAACTTATGATTTATCTTCAAATCCCAAGTTTCTTCTGGATTAAATCTCCTAGCCTTCTTCCTTTGCTGATGATTCTTTCAAACATCCTTCTACTTCTACACTTGAGATCTTATAAACCTTAGAAGTTCAAAAGCCTGTGAGCTCTCATGATCAACCTCCAATTTCTTTTTCAACATCTTGGAAATCATCTCTTGACTTAGAGGGTATTTCTTCTCTGTCAACATATGTATGGCTATACCATTCTGCATCAGTAAAATGTGAATACCACAAAAATCATATAAACTCCAGCTTATCACATTGTATTCATGTTGATTCTTCCATATCGCATCTTCTTCATCAGGCTCAAATAAAGTGTGTAGATCCCCCCAAAGCATCAAATCATATCCTTCAGGTCTTGAAGCACTATACCTTTCTTTGACTAATCTGTACAACTCCTCTACATCTTGTCTATCAAAGTCTTTAAGCATCTCACTCAAAACCTTGTAGTTCTTGGAATTGCCATCTCCTCTGAAGATTTGATCATACATGAAATTTTTTGTCAAAGTGTAAGTCTTCCAATCCATAATTAGATACTTTGTAGAGAGAGATTCAACATCTTCTGAAAACTCTTCTCTTGGAATTATATCTAAAAACCCTTTGAGTTCTTCCTTCTCAGCATCTTCTTCCAACTTTTGTCTCTTAACAATCCTTCTTTTTCTAGGAAGAGATTTCTTTCTTTTTGCATCAGATTCTTTAGCAAATTCTTTCACTTCCTTTTGTATATCAGCATCTTTTTCTTCAATCTTTTCAGGAGACTTCATCTTTTCACTTTCATGCTCCATAGGCTCAATGTGTTGATTAAAATCCTAAACCTTTTCAAATATTGGCCTAATCTCATTATAAGACATTCCTTGAAGTCACTAATCTTGTAGTTTCCCTGATTCTTCAAGTATTTGATCATATTTCTCCTTGCCTGGGCAATTATCTTTGGCTTCATCTTTAGAGCATGATACCTTATGACTGAATGATCATTCCAATCTATCTTTTTAGTAGACTTGGCTTCAGACATAGCTCTTTGTCTTTCCTCTTTATCCCACTGTCTAGCAATTTCTTCATCCCTTCCAATCTGTTCCCTTTGTTCTTCATTTATTTGTTCTTCTAGTCTGATGGCTTCAGCAAAACTTAACCTTTATTGTTCAAGCTCCTTCTTAGACTTTTTCTTGGGCTCAGACTCTGTCATTATTGCTTTTCCCTTGTCTTTTCTTGTCCTTTGCTCTTCACTCCTTCTTCTATAAGTGACAGTTCTTCCAGCAGTACTAATATCTTCCTCAGCAGTACTAACTACTGGAACTTCACTAGCAGTACCTTTTGTTGCACCAGCAATGCTAATTTCAGCACTTCCTTTCTCACCGCTTCCTTGATCTTAAATGACTTCAGTAGGAGTCACTTCTTGAATAAAAGGTTTAGTTTCAGTACTTGCTTTCTCTTGAACTTCTACATCAAATAATTTCCTCCCCTGTTTGGAAAAATCATCTTCAACATCTTCATCATCTTTAGAAAGGACAACCTTAGCTCTTGTCCTTGCTTTCCTAATCTTGACTCTAGCCTCTATACTTTGTCAAAGAGTTAAAGTTCAACCTCTTTAGTGTCTCACAGATGTGTGACAAAAAGAACTATGTTCTTTTTACTGACTCTGAATGTCTTGTCCTATCTCCAAATTTTAAGTTGCCTGATGAAAATCAGATACTTCTTAAAATTCCTAGACAGGATAACATGTACAGTTTTGATATGAAAAATATAGTTCCTAAAGATAGTTTAACTTGTCTTTAGTGTCTCACGGATGTGTGACAAAAAGAACTATGTTCTTTTTACTGACTCTGAATGTCTTGTCCTATCTCCTAATTTTAAGTTGCCTGATGAAAATCAGATACTTCTTAAAATTCCTAGACAGGATAACATGTACAGTTTTGAGATGAAGAAATTGCTAGACAGTGGGATAAAGAGGAAAGACAAAGAGCTATGTCTGAAGCCAAGTCTACAAAGAAGATAGATTGGAATGATCCTTCAGTCATAAGGTATCATGCTCTAAAGATGAAGCCAAAGACAATTGCCCAGGCAAGAAAAAATATGATCAAATACTTGAAGAATCAGAGAAATTACAAGATTAGTGACTTCAAGGGAATGTCTTATAATGAGATTAGGCCAATCTTTAAAGAGGTTTGGGATTTTAATCAACACATTGAGTCTATGGAGCATGGAAGTGAAAAGATTGAAGAAAAAGATGCTGATACACAAAAGGAAGTGAAAGTAAGTTGCTAAAGTATCTAGAGCCAAAAAAAAGAAATCTCTTCTTAGAAAAAGAAGGATTGTTAAGAGACAAAAGAATGTTGGAAGAAGATTGCTGAGAAGGAAGGAAGAACTCAACGGGTTTTTAAGATTAATTCCAAGAGAAGAGTTTGCAGGAAGGAGATGTTGAATCTCTCTCTACAAGTACCAATTGGGGATTGGAAGGCTTAACTTTGACTGAAAATTCTCATGTATTATCAATCTTCAGAGGAAAGATGGCAGGTTCCTAAGAACTTCAAAGGTTTTGAGTGAGATGCTTGAAGGATTTGAATAGGACAAGATGTAGAGGAGTTGTGTTAGGAAAATATTGTAAACAGACTTAATACTGTTAGTATTAAAGTTAAGTCTGTTAGTTATAGTTAGTACTGATAGCTGAATAGTTAGTACTGATAGTATAGAAGTTAAGTCTGGTAAGGCTCATTAAGTCTGCCAGCATTAACTTAAGTCTGGCAGTATTAAAGTTAATACTGTTTGGTCAGACATTTAAGTCTGTTGTAATATTAGTAATAGTTATCAAGCTAGCGTTATTAGAAGAGATATAGTATTATCTAAGCTTAACGGTTTAGGGTTCTTATAGCTTTATAAAAGGGAACATAGAATAGTATTGTAAAACTATCAGTTGATTGTTGTATTCCTATCAAATAGGTATAGTAATAGCCATTTTTGTATTTGTTCTTGGTCGTCTTGGTATAAGTATTGATATTCTGCGTCAATATTTATATTCACAGTCATTGTCTCTTATAGTATCTTTGGATTTATTCAAAGGACTATAAGTCATTTAAGGCTCATTCAAATCCTGTTTATTAGGACCTACAAGTGGTATCAGAGCACTAAAGGGATCTTTTGCACAGATTGGACATAGTTCAAAAACCTTTATTCACCAATCAAATAATCATGTCTCAACCTAGCAAAGCGATAAATTTTTCTTTCCATGATGATGGGAACTTTTCTCATCATTATGATTTATTTTTGGATGGGATCTTGTACCAGCAACCAACAAAGGAGACGTCCTGCTAAACTCACCACAAAATAAACACCACAAAATACACTTTCAAACATTAAACATGCCCGTTCCTCCAAAAAGATGCTATGTTTCTTGGGGGCGATGGAGATGGAACATTATATGAGTATATAGTTAATGAGGTCTGGAAAGTGATTCAGAATGGGGAACTCAAAGAGCGAGTTAACATATGGTAAGATGGTATATACAGAGTTCTTCTGCCTGCCACACTGACAGAACAAGTTTGCTGATGAGAAAGAAAGGAAAGCTAGACACTAATGTTAATGGTGTTCCAAAAGATCATCTCAGATGTTTCATGACATGGATGAGGCCAAAGAGATCTGGGCAGCCATCAGACTACGGTTTGGTGGTAATGCGATACCGAAGAACAAATGCAAAAGCTGTTTTGATAACAACAGTTTTTTGAGGCAATTTACTATCTCTTCTAGGAAAAGCTCTAGAGAAAGGTATTGATAGGTGTTCAAAACTCCTCTTATCACATTCGATGCCTGGTGCTGGTCTTTCATGTGTCAGATGAAGACGCAAAAATCACAAGTTTTTGATGTCCCTGCTCCTGCGTGGGAAGTATAGCATGTCAATGAGAACGAAAAGAAGAATATTGACACAATGTTCAATAGATGATTTATACAATAATCTGAGTGTCTTTTGAACATGACATCCAAAAGACATTCATCTTCTTCTTAATCTGTTAATGTAGGCTTTTCTATCACACGCCAAAGCTCTTCGAGCAGCATTAAAGAGTCACAGCTAAGGACAGTTATAGTTCTTATACCACTTCCTCTTCCAAAGCATCAACAACTGCTACTCCTGGTCTTGCTGATGAAGTTATCCATTCTTTTCTAGCCACAAATGCTGATGATGTGGATTTGTACATGAAGACTAGATCAAATTGATTGATCTGGATCTGGAAAGAAATGGAATTTATATTGGCAGATTGCTATGACTGCCAATAAAGATTAAAAAGTTCTACAGAAGACAGGCAGAACGGCCAAAGAGTGGATGGAAAAAAAAAGCATGTGGCATTTGATAAGAGAAAAGTCGATTGTTTCAATTGCCATAATTACTGGGCATTTTGCCAGGGAGTGCAAAGTTTTTGTTTAAAGTTCAAAGAAGGAAGCAAGGTAAGCAGTAAAGGTCAGGATTTCAAGCCAGTGCGTAACTGAAAAGGAACAGCCTTGGATGACCCATTGATGAAGCAGATCAATTGGGTAGAGCTGACTGCAGAATGAGGAACTCACATCATGCTCTAATGGACTATCATGTGAATAATGAGGTTATCCATGTGCTCTAAATTGTGTTTTTTGTTTCCATTATTATATGCACTTCAAGGCTAAGTATGATGAAATGCAATCTGATATTTTGGTGACAAGGAAGCGTGACTTAACTTAGCTCCATTAAGTAAGCTGTTAAGAAAATTAGAATATCAGCTTAGAGGCATTATCCCCTACAACAGCAAATCTTCCTTAACTGAAAAAATTAAAATTTTCAAGCCAATCAAATTTTTGAAAAAGATGAAAAGCTGAAAAAGTATAGAAGAATAGGAATGAAATGTGTCATGGGACAAAAGAGGCTTTCAAAAAATGTAGATTCTTGGTTTGATCTTCTAAAAATCTTTGGAAGCTAAATTGATTGTGGGATGAGCTCTCAACTGTTTATTATTAAGATAGGTTTAGGATATGGCATACAATCAAATGTGAGGTCCTTACGATATGAGGAAGAGATAAGTGAGGTATTTTTTGCTTTTAGGGAAACAGATGCAGGTTTTTATGACATCCAACTCATATACAGCAGATTTTAAAACAAGGTAGTGTATAAGGTGCATCTCTATCCTTTAGTGGTGACCTTATTTCACCTTAGGGAACAGGAGGACAATAGATGATTTCTCTGCTATGTAGTGGTAAATATGGACCTCAAACGCAATTCCTAGTCTACCGTGTCTGATGCTTGTTTCACTGTTTACTCAACATGTCATCCATGACCAGTGATGGGGAGGCTTGAGCTGTTCTGACCATTCATAGTCATGATGGCCCTATCCATTGACATATCCTTATACCTTCTATTGAGCATGGTTACCCATTGCACCCAAAAGACTAACCACAAGTGCCTAAACCAAACTGGGCCAGTTGTCCTTAGTTGTGACACAGCATGTTAAAATACTCCTCCTAGGCAACCAATTAGGACACCAGTGACTTCCTCACCTATTCCTTCAAATAACAGACTGAATTGGAATCAACAAATGGAAAGGGAATTAGGTGCAGGATATTCTTTTGAAAGAAAACCATGTTTTGTGTGTGGAAGTCTTAGTCACTTGATTAAGGACTGTGACTATTATGAGAAGAAGATGGCAAGGTAAGCTGCTCTTAAGAGCCAAAGGGTGGTTCATACAAATGTTCGGCAAGCCACACCAGCCTGGACTAACACTAACAGGGTGAATAAAGCAAATCAGTTCACTCCCAGACCTGTACAACTAAGTAACATTAGACCCAACCTTAGTACTGCTAGAAAAACTATTAAAACTGGTAGGGTAAATGTTAATACTGGTCATGGAAAGGTTAATTCTGGTAGTGTGCATGTTAATTCTGCTAGAGTCAATAGATCAGTATCAAACCAGACTTCAAACAAAATCAGCCCTAAACTTTCTCAGGTGAATCTTAAAAGTCCAACGAAATGTTTTTCAAAACCAAGTAGGTCACCTGTAAATAGACCCTTTTCAAGGAATACAGCACACAAGTCAAATAAATATGCTGTTAAGGGCAAAATGGGCACTGCTGTTAAGACCTCAGCAGGTTGTGTTTGGAGACAAGTAATACCAATCTCCAATACCAATAGTGGACCAACCCCTAATTCAAATGTTAATGTCTCTAGAGGTCCACAAGGCAGACCCAAGCCTATGAAGGCCTGGGTCCCAAAGAGAAACTAATCTCTTTTTGATTGTGCAGGATCATCCACTGAAACATATGGAGCATAGAGGTACAAATCCCTACTCCTACACCATCTCATGTACAAATCTCTACTCCACCTATAACATTAACTCCTCCATCAACACAACCACCTCCACTAACTCAACCTGTACAATCTACAACACCACCCCCTCAACCCTCAAGTGTACAACTAACATCATCACCACCTCCTCTCCAACCTATACAACCTACTCCACCAATAACATTTTCATCTCCACCCATCACTACCATTCCTGACACCCAACCAACTCTTCTACC